>VYZX01027600.1:203341-303279 GCA_013401335.1 Brachypteracias leptosomus | reverse complement strand
GAGAGAGTCCAGCGTAGGGCTACAAAGATGATTAAGGGAGTGGAGCATCTCGCTTATGAGGAACGGCTGAGGGAGCTGGGGCTCTTTAGCTTGCAGAAGAGGAGACTAAGGGGAGACCTCATTAATGTTTATAAATATATAAAGGGGGAGTGTCACGAAGATGGAGGCAGGCTCTTCTCGGTGACAAACAATGATAAGACAAGGGGTAACGGGTACAAACTGGAACACAGGAGGTTCCACTTAAATATGAGAAGAAACTTCTTCTCAGTGAGGGTAACAGGACACTGGAACTGGCTGCCCAGGGAGGTTGTGGAGTCTCCTTCTCTGGAGATATTCAAAACCTGCCTGGACGCCTTCCTGTGTAACCTCATCTAGGTGTTCCTGCTCTGGCAGGGGGATTGGACTAGATGATCTTTTGAGGTCCCTTCCAATCCCTGACATTCTGTGATTCTGTGATTCTGTGATGCTATGTTGATTCAGCATCTTTGCTGGAGTCACTTTTTCCACTGTGCTACTAGCACATATAGCTTTTCTGGTTCATGTATGGGGCAAAGTCCCTTAGTGAAGATAAACCATATCAGCATAAGCTCAGAAATTTTCCTGCCTCCTTTCCAGCAATAGCTTTACATAAGGAGGATGGGTCACGGGGGCTTGTGCCCAGCCCCCCCTCCCTGTTAGCACCATTTGGTGTCACATACAAGTTCCTGGTCGCACAATGGGATGTGGTCTGTGTGGCTGCCAGCCTCCTTGCTCCAGCACGTACACACCGACTAGAGCCAGGTCAGGCCTATGGCTGTCCTATGCTTTCCATGCACTCCTGCAATTTTTTTTATGCTAATGATGCATGCAAATTGGTTGTCCATCTGCATTTAGGTTGAAAAACATCCTTGCTGCCTTGCACTTGACATACTATTCTCCCATTGCTGCGGTTTCCATTGCACGGCAGAGCTGCCCATGGCACTGAGTCAGTGCCCTGTCTGCATTCTCTTGGGCTTCGGTGTCAGAGGCTGGTGACTCATCAGGATCTCAGACACCGGGAGCAGGACCTCTGCTTCCCAGGCTGTGCAGCTGAGCCCCTCAGCCCAGCCAGGTTGCAACAATACCACAGGCTGTGCTGCCTGTCCCCCTGGTCTTTACTTCTGCCCACTGGTCCTGCCTGGCTCCAGTACATCTGCCAACATCAAGTGGCGTCAAGGAGCAAGTGCTGGGGACCATATTATTAGTCCTGTGAGCTGTCTCTTGGTCACCTCAGTGGGACAGAGAGATGGAGCTCCAGTGACTAATTATGTTAAATACTTATCACATTAGCATGAAGCTCGTGGCATTCTTTGTGTTTGCATCTCCCTGCAAGGCTAATGTGAGGAAAAGGCAGGGAAGTTTCCATTCCACATCATAGTTGCTGAACAGATACATTTAATTCCCAAGTATTGAAGAACAGGCAGTGCCTAAAGGATGTAATGCCTATATGGCACTCTAATAAGGAGAATGAAATACTCACCTATACCACATGCTTTCAGGCAAGGATTATTTTTGTCATGATCCCTACGTTTTCTACCACCTGGCCAAAACCTGTCCCATATGTTATGCCACTGAGGAAAAGAAACCAGTGGTGGAGCCAGGTGGTTCGATGTAGACTTACTTGCCCATACCATTTTTTTCCAGAAGGTGCATGGCATCACAGCATGTCCTCCTCCTTCCTGGACTCATTCCTCTCAGGTTTGCTCAAGGCTGCATCCTTGCTTGTTCAGGCTGCACAGGGCTTAACAATCAGAGTCTGTGCTGCTTCTCAGACTGAGCACACACACACATATGGATATCTATACACAAGCACCAGGTTCAAAACATACACCATTAGCAAAGCCCCTCTGTCCAAATCCTTCAGATTACAGCATGCTTGTGTGCTGGTTCTTCATTTGAGAGGATTATATATTAGCTCTTACACTGTGCTTAAATGAAATAATGGCCATGAAACCAAGTTTTGCTAAGGTCTAACCAAGTGAGAAGACAGACTGTCCAAGGATGTGGCAACTGGAGAGTACTGGTAAGTAAGGAGCTGTTAAATTTCATGAAGGTGTGCTGGGAGAGTCAAGGAAGCCACCTGGAGCTACAATAAGTGATTCTAATCAGCCTCTTTTGTCTAGCAGGCTAATAGATGAGCATTTATGAACAGGAAAGAGTTACAACAACACAACCTTCTTGACCAGCACATAAATCCATCCCTGCCCTGTGATTGTAGGCACAACAAGCCCATCTCCCAGTCCTGTGAGTTTTATAAAATCCTTATCTAAATGTCAGTAAAGGTGACCTTGTGGCTTTTTAAAGCAGTACTTTATAGTCACTTGGCTGCACTGTACCGAAGTCTCTTCCCAGTTTGGCTTTCGTCCCCTGTAAATATACAAACAACAGGCTGCCCCCACCTTACCCTGTAGTCCTGTGGAGACCATCTGTGATAAGCTGTGTCAGACAGTGACAGGTCTGAGGCTCTGTCGGGCAAGGCAGGGCAGGCCCCGTCACAGGGCACACCAGCGTAGCTGGGTGGACAAGGCAATGTGTGTTGGGATAAGGAGGGTATTGGCATCTTTGTCTCACCCCCCATGTCCCAAGAAAAGCATCTCATCCTGAGAGAAATGGCAGCCCAGTGGCCCTGAGCTGGCTGAATGGTCACTTGGGTTATGCCCATGCAAATGCAAGCACTTCGAGGTCAGCCTTGATGTGAGGCTGTTCCACTTCATTTAAGGCACTGGCTCAGAGGCATGTCATGGGGCTGTGGGGCTGGTTTACTGGATTTGCCCAGAGCTGGTGGGAGGAGGCTGTTGGTGGCACAGCTACACTGCAACCCAGCTGCAGACATGACCCCAAGACAATTTTCCAGTTAATGACCTCAGGTATTAAAAATGAACACAGATATCCTTGACTAGAAATTTGTGAATTTCCCCGGGTTGTAGGGCTGAGAAGAGGGTTGTAGTTATGCTGTTATTGGTACCCAGTAAGACTACTTTAAAGCTAGTATTGCTGTGTATATCTTAGCTGCAGCCTTATGTCTGGAGTGGAGCTTAAAGAAAATTATGCCCATTTTCCATTTCTCCTCTGCAAGAGAAGCTTGGTATGAATGCAGCTGCTGGGTGCCTGATCTTATTTTAGATCATCCTTAAAGCAAGGTTCAAATGTTCCAGTGACAGAATAGCTTTGGGTGGAAGACCTTCTGGACTATTAGCACCTAATTCTCTATGTCTCTATGCTTAACTTGTGGATCTCCTGTTGCTTCCCAGTGTGCCTTTATTCATTGATGTTTTTCTACCTTCTGCCCTCCCTCAACATGTCTATCTATTCCCTTTTTCGAGTTACATTCCAGTACTGAAGCTCTCACCAAAGGAGTGGAAATTTCCTGGAACTGATACCCTCACTAAGATCTGGGATTGCTCTGCCCAGGGCTTGCATGACAGCAGGCTTGTCCTCTTGACTCTTGGTGAGCTTTTGGGTTATCTGGAGAGTTAGCTGATATGGTGTCAAAGTGGGCCTGTATTTTTTCACTCACCTCTCAGCTGGATCAATAGCCTGGTGCCTTTTGAGGGATGTAGTATGTCATGGATTAACTGTGAGTTGGTTGGGAAGAAAGAAGAAGAAAAACAACAGAGCTTTACCTAAACCAGCCATACAGAGTCTGTGGGAGAGACTGTGCTGAGCAAAGGGTTTGTACCAGACGTGCTGGGACAAGCTGTACAGAGATGGAGGAAAAGCAGGCAGGGCATGCCATGTGCCACACTTGCAGCTACCCCCCTCTGAGGGCAGATGGATCTGTGGGGTCTGTAAGGAAGAATGAAAAATGAAATGCAGGTGGGAAATGGAGGCAGAACCACCTCCCCCAAAGGCTATCTACTGCTATCAGTGCCTTCTGAAAAGCAACAGCATCATTCTGACAATTACTGCTGCACCATGACGGAGGGAGTTTCCTAACACAGGCTGGTAATCTGTGTGCTTTTGTACAGGAAGAAAGAGGGACTTGGAGTCTTCTCATGGTGCTGGCACAATGCATATGGTGCTTTCACAAAGGTGGCCCATAAATCATGAGAAACTTTTTGTGCATTTTGGTTTTCCTTGATAATAGCACGTATTGCTAACCCAGCTAATCCCCCAGCCAATTTCAGTATGTCACGTTTAAGCTGCTGTCCCTATGTCTTTTGCAATGTTCCCTCTACAGCTGAAATGATCCCTCCGTGCAAAAATTCATCTTTTTTTTTTTTTCTTTCCAGTCAAAAACCTCTGTCCTGAAATGGAGTTCTTTGTAACAGTCACAAACTGTTAGCTCACAACAACAAGAATGATTAGAAAATAATCTTTAACATATTTCCTGCTATGGTTTTTCTACTTCAGCTGTGCTGTAGTTTCCTTGTCTGTTTTAGATCAGAAACTGGTTGACTGTGAGTGTCATCTGTTCTGATGTTTAATGGTAATTAAGAACTCTGTTTCATCCACTTGAAAACTCTCAGTCTATAAAATGCACTATCTGAAACAGCACCCTTCTTACAATATACCTGAGTAATTTGCTGTATTGCTTTTGCCCTAGATCTTAGCTAGAGACCCACCTGTGCTTTCCATCCATAGTACTATGCAATTACCACCACTTTACAGAGGATAAACTGAGGCAGAGCCAGGCCCCAGCACATCCACTGTTTCATGCTTTGGCCATTCAGCTCGTCCACCAGGCCAGGCTGTTGACTGCATGACAGAAGATGTTTGTGAGCTTCTTGTGTAGGAAGACATGTGAATTTGTGCCATCTGCCAGTAAGCAGTTCTTGCTTTGATGTGGTTGCATTTCAGCAGTTGTTAAAAGACATCCTGTATGTAGCTGTTCATTTGAAACAGTGGTGTGGTGTAAATACCCAGATTGATTACAGATGCTGCACACAAAGCAAAGCAGTGTAAAGACCTTTGGGCTGAACTTGGAATGAAGTGCTCTGGAGATTAATGAACTATGGTATCACTTGGGACACTGCTAATCTCACTTCCAAAGAAAAAGGCCCTGGACTGAGATAATAAAGGACGTAAATATCTAAAACAGGTTACTGGCAGACGTGAGGTCCCTAAATACAAGTGCATGAACCTCAAATCCTCCTGTGTAATTCTTTACATGCTTACATTTTCATCTGTAACCCCCTCATTGATTTCTAACATTCTGCCTCCACTGTGCCCTGATCTTCTACCAGCTTGGGTGAGTCTAAGCCAACCAGCGTTCATCTGCCTAAATTAATTCACAATCCTCAGAACTGACCTTCCTCTGCCTAATCTGGCAGAAACTAGTCATACTTTGCCTACATCTGACCTCCAAAAAAATGCAGTTCCAGCTACTTCCATCCAACAGTGTGGTTAGTGAATAACATCCAGGTGCATGCCTGTTAATCACATAGATCACTCAGCTCATAATCCTCTGGTCTTAAAAATGAGCTGTGCCTTGCAGTCCATTTTGGAAAGGGCTTGCCTTCAGGAGACCAGGTTTGAGTGATGAATCCCTGCCTGACTTGGGTGCCTAGGCTCTAAAGGAGTAGGCTTTAAAAAAATAGAAACAAACCAGAGCTGGGCTTCATACTGGCTGTACTGAGATAGCCCTCCTCACTCAACACCTGGCTGTCTGAATCCTTTTTGAACCACTGAATTCTCTAGCGGTGTGCTGGAGCTCCAGCAACCAGAGCTGTCTAAAAGCCTTCCTACACCTTTGAGGCTGTTACTATCTTGATGGGATCACTCTTTCCCAAAGAAAGCATCTTTGAAAAGTAAAATGGAGAGAAGAGGGAAAAAAGGTTTAAGTGCCTAGCATTAAATAGCACCCTGCAAAGCATGAGGGATCTGTCTGGGAACAACAGGCAATGTGAGATCCTGCTGTATGGTGTTTAGAGAGTCTGTTTTATTTTCCTGTGAGCTACTCTTGCAACTTCCACTCTGACCTCACTGGCAGTAACAGCTGGATCTACCTGCACTCCCAATTCTCTACAGAAGACAGACAGTGCAACAGAAGAAAGACAGTTTTCTTTCTTCATTGCTGGTTTGAGGACAGCTTACAGCTGTGCCTGGCTGGAAGGAATTCACAGATCTCATGTATGATGGTCGATAAACATTTTCTCTCCTAACTTCATCATGTCCATGTTCATACACAGAGAGGCTCATAACTAAGAATTCTTCAGTTCTGATCCTTCTGGCAACACATAGCGGGGAAAAATAGATATAAATGGAAGAATCAATGCTTTTTCTTTCCATCCACAGTCAGGTTGGAGATGGACAACACTGCATCCACCTCAGTAAAGGGGTTAATTATATCTGTGAAGAAAAGTCTGTTAAAGCCTCTCAACGTTAGACCAAAACAGAGTAAGTAAGTGCCACAGAGTGTATCATCTTTTCAAGTACTGGTCTTGGTGAGATAAGAGATAATAGATACTAGAGAATATATATTGAGAGAGAGATTGAACATACATCATTTGTATCTTGAGGGCAGAGCATCTCAGAAATAAATTTAAAGAATAACCTTTCTTCTGGCATTTAATTTCACTCCTGTTGGGAGTGCTTAGCTTACAATTAAGTCTGTGATGAGAGAGTGTGTGGGTGTGAGTATGTATGTACAGCACAAAGCCTATAGTTAGTACACAGAACTAAATGTTTTGTTCTGGAGCCCCAAAGGTACACAGCCTCTCAACACTCACTAATTTCAGTGGGTGAAAGATCTTTCAAAGGCCTGAATTCATATAGCAATTTTTCCACCACAGGCTTGGGACCACTCATTTAATTCTGCTCATGATGCAGTAGAAACTTGGAAACCAGCTCTGCAACTATTCTTCAGCTGCACTAGGAGCCCCTTTTATTAGTGTCTTTTGTGGCAATAGCTGTGAGCTATTTAAAGTGGTAAGCCTTCAAACTGCAATTCCCTGCAGCAGATGTAGGAGAAGGAGGTATCCATGGAAGTGAGTCAAAATGAACTCATGTTGTTGCTTGAAGGCTGGGCTCTATCCCAATCAGCAACAGTTACCCAGCTCCTGCCACATCAAGACGGGCTTTGGCTCCTTCTTTGGTGGTTTGGGGCTTGGAGGGAGGCTCAGTTTTCTGGGGAAGTTGTGCTGCAATTTATATTCCCTGCTTCATATTCACTCTCTTTCATTTTTCCCCCTGAGAGGGCATTCACAGAGAAGGAGACACTGCTGTTCTCGTGGTCTAGTTCTGCATCTTCAAAGATGTCATGGTTAAATCTGTGTGGCATGACTGCCAGCCTCGGTCCTGTGTTAGGAGCAGCAAACTCAGGTGATCCCACGCAGATCATCCTTAAACATGAACTTTAAAGCTGTGTGGACGGGTAAGTGTTGCAGGAAACCAGAGGGGCTCAGTCAGACCCTTCTATAGGAGAAACTGCTGAGATGTTTTGGGTTTTTTCTTTTCTTTATTAACCATTTTATTTAACTCTTGTCCTCTGCACTAGACTGATTGATGCCAGAGCTGGCCAAGTGTAGGGTTTCTCTGCTTGGACAATAGGCTGATGGGATATCATGGAGAGCTATTAAGAATTCTGGATAGCAAAGGCTTGGCTACAGCTTCCTGTGTAAGCCAAGGCTCATATTCATCAGAGTTGTTCCCTGTTAGGCTGTTCTCTTTGGGATGAGACTGGAGCAAATGGAGAAAAGAGCAGAAGTGTCACTAGGTATGCACTCTGTGGAGGCAGAGTGGTGTCCCTGTGGTGTGTCCTGACCATGTAACAAGTGGTGTCCCTCAAGGGTCCATACTGGCACCAATAGTATTTAATATTAATGGCATAGGTAGTGGGATTGAATGCATCCTCAGCAAGTTTGTGGATGACACCAAGCTGAGTAGTACAGTCAGAATCATCATAGAATGGCTTGCATTGGACGGGACCTTAAAGATCACCTAGTTCCAACCCCCTTGCCATGGGGGGGACACTTTCCACTCAATCAGGTTGAAATACTAGTGGGAAGGATGCCATCCAGAGAGACCTTGACAGGCTTGAGAAGTGGGCCCATGTGAACTTAATGAAGTTCAGCAAGAGGAAGTACAAGATCCTGTACCTGAGTTGAGGCAGTCCCCAATGTCAGTACAGACCGACTGATGGATTCATTGAGAGCCACACTGCAGAGGACTTGGCGATACCAGTGGACAAAAAATTGACTGTGAGCCAGCAAAGTCAGCTTCCAGCCTGGAAAGCCAATTGTATCCTGGACTGCGTAGAAGAAGTGTGGCCAACAGGTCTCTCATGGGACCTCACCTGGAGTCTCCAATACAAAAAGACATGGACCTGTTAGGGTGGGCCCACAGGAGGCCAGGAAAATAATCAGAGGGCTAGAACACCTCTCCTACGAAGAAAGCTTGAAAGAGTTGGGGGTTTTCAGCCTGGAGAAGAGAAGACTCTGGGAAGACCTTATTGTGGCCTTTCAATATATAGAGGGGGCTTATAAAAAAGACAGAGGAAGACTTTTTGCCAGGATCTGTAGTGACAAGACAAGGGGAAGCAGTTTTAAAACTGAAAGAGAGTAGATTCAGATTAAAGGGAAAAATTCTTTACAATGAGGGAAGTGAGACACTCCAACAGAAACCTGTTGGAGCTGTGGAGGCCCCAGCATTGGAAGGGACCGAGATCAGGTTGGATGAGGCATTGAAGCAACCTGATCTAGTGGAAGATGTCACTGTCCATGGCAGGGGAGGTGTGGACAAGATGATCTTTAAAGGCCCCTTCCAAACCAGACCATTCTATGATTCCATGTCTCGTTTTTCCTATGTCCATGAACCACTATGCAGCACACAGAGCACAAGAGTTCCTGTAAAGTATCTTACCAGGACTTGTCCAGACCAAATTTGCACTGATGTCATAAAGAACAGAAATAGAAAGTTCAAAGGCTTCTTCTATAGGGAATTTTGGAGTAGATGTTGCAATTCCTTCATTCTTTCAGATTTTAAAGAAAGGGTTTTATGTGAATTTGTTATAGGGAAGGAGAGGCTACAAAAGGACAGATATTTTCTCTAGAGAGTGCCACAACTGATGCTATGCCATATGGCAGCCCATATTCCAACACTGGGCTAGGAGAATTGTAACCTCTCAGAGAATCTCAAATGCAGATTCGGATCCTAGTCTGATAGAAGGCTACTCTCTGGTCTAAAGTAGCCCTCTTTCTTTGACAGAAACAGCAGCACCACCTAGGAAACCTATAGGCAAGTTCCCTAAAGAATTTGAAACAAACTTCTAAGGAGATCAGATGAAAGAAAACTGCATTCAAGAATTTATTTTCCTTAGGTCTTTACCTCTCTCATGTATATCTCAGAGTACACAAACAATTCCTTTGCCAAATCTGATGTAACTACATTGTAATCTTTGAAAAAAAGGACTAGAAAAAAAAATCCAAAGCAGATAACTGCACTTGTCAGGTACACCAGAGATGCTGGGGCAAATATGAATGTCACGTGATGGGTGCTGAGTTATACATACAATGTTGTGATTGATACTGTCAAAACAGACTTCCCTCCACTTAGTAGATGGGTTTGATTGCCCCATTCGCAGTCAAGCCAAACAGCATCAAACTACTCTTTGGGAAAAGAAATTTTCAAATGCAGGTGCTCTTACTCTCTCAGCCTTGACTGATTGCATTGAGTCCAATGACTAAGGTCAAAGACAATTCATTCAGAAAAAAAGGTACCAGACCTTTCCTTCATCTCTGCTTCTGCACTTCAGGATGATGCTTGGAATAAAGCTTGAGAACTCATTTTTACCATCTTCTCTTCCTGAGCTTTGGGATCCTCATCATTTCTCTGAATGTCCACTGAGCGCTCTGAGGTCAGCACAGAGGACAATACCTACCTGATGGATACTGACAGGGACATTTATTTTGCCTTCCCTCTTGCTTTGACCAGAATTTCCATGCTAAACCATGGAAACCTTCCTGTTACACTGCCAAGGCAAGCTGGTCTTAGACAAAGACCTTACTGCTATCCAATTTGCCAGTTGAGAATTTGCCCACCTGGCATAAGCAGCAAAGGAGCTGCAACTACTCAGTCTTGTAGCTACCAGCACACCACCAGGTTTCACAGTGGTTAAAGCAGTTTTCCTTGAAAAGCGTAAGGTTTAACAAAACAACGTTTGCTAATTTGAACCATTTTTGACAGAAAATTCCTCCCTGGTCCACTGGGAAAGCTGGGTTTCTGGGAGCTGCACATCGTGCTTGGCCTTGGGGGCAGAAACACAGCCCAGGTGAGCAAAGCCAGTGGAGGGGCTGCCACAGGAGCCACCATATTTGCACATCTGTGCTCCTCTAGCTCAGGGTGCTTGAAGGATAGGAGGAAGGTACCTCTGTGTCCTGAGCTGTGCACAGTCTTGAGGTGCTTTATTTCAGGGGAACACAACAACTTTTTTTGCTGTCACTAAAAAGACGAAAAGTCCTTCGCTAGAAGGATGGACAAGGACGAGAGAAAATGGCCTCAAGTTGCACCAGGGGAGTTTTAGGTTGGACATCAGGAAGAATTTCTTTGCTGAAAAGGTTGCCAAGCCCTGGAACAGGCTGACCAGGAAGGTGGTGGAATCACCATCTCTGGAGGTATTTAAAAGATGTGTAGATGTGGTGCTGAGGAACTTGGTTTAGTGGTGGGCTGTTGGTGTTGGGTAAATTGTTGGACTCGATGACCTTAAAAATCTTTTTCAACCGAAACGATTCTATGACTCTGTGATTCTCCGGCGTTTCAACTCCCCCGAATAAATAACCCAGTCCCCCAGTGCAGAAATTTTCATTTTGGTTGCTCTCAGCGAGGGGGCCGCCAGGCCCTGACCCGCGGCGCGGCCGCTGCTGGGAAGGCGCCACAAGATGGCGTCTCGACGCCTCGCGCCCCTAGCCAGCGCCGTCCCGGGGAAGAGACGGCAGCCCTGGCACCAGGCCCGGAGGTCACCCTGGGGTTTTGTGGGGTTTCTTCCCTCTTTTTTTTTTTTTTTTCCAATCCTCTCTTTTAAATTTATTTCTCTTTCAGCCTTTCCCGGGGGCAATCTGGGGAGCTATGCAGAGGTGCCTGGGCGAGGGAGGAGGGGGCTGCGCAGCGCTGCGGTGCGGTGCTAGCTATGGCTGCCAGCTGTGGCAGAGGTGTGCCTGGGCGGCCCCCGGTGGGAAAAACGTGCTGCCTTGTCCCTCGGCTGCCCAGCTGGAGCTCCTCTCCTGCGTGCCAAGCCCTGCAGATGAGCAGCTCTGGCAAAACAGAAGCCCAGCAAGGATTTTTAGGAGACTCGTTGACTTTAGGATAATGGTTTCCTACCAGTTTGCAGACTCGTGCGTATTTCTGAGGTTACTTGCAACATGCTTTCCCCTTACTTCTCCAGCAGTAATCACAAAGTGACCCCCAGAAAGCTGGAGGAGGGCACCCAGAGTGATGGTCAGCAGGCCCCCAATTACATGCTGGTATCCAGAGTGCCTCAAGTCTGTATTAAGTGTGGTGAAGGTAAATTGAATCTCCCCTCTCCTTCTTCCCATCCTCGGGCCCTCACTGGCACCTCTGTCCACACTGCTGGCCTCTCCTGAGCTTGTGATGCTTCACGTGTTGGGGGATGAGGAATAAAGAAATAGGAGACGGTTGAAATACTGGTGAAACCTGGTGCTAAAACAGCTGGACACCTCCAGACCAGCACTCCTGGAAAGCACACTGCTCCGGGAGGCTTTTCAGTTCCTTCTGGAGGCCTGGGAAGGACGGGGACTCTCACCTCCATCCAACCCCAGCACTCGCTGAAGAATGGTAATCCTGAGCCAATGAAGATGGGCAAGCCCAGAAGAAAGATCCATCACTCAAACATCCCAAGCAACCAGATCTGCCTAGCATGCACCTGCTCCAAGCAGCTTCCTCTTCCTCTCTCCGTGTGTTCTGTTTTCTTCACCACCTCCAAGGAATGAATACATGTGAGGGGTGCAGGGATTTCTGCTGGGAAGAAGGGTCTGCTTTGTGACTCTTGGGTCATCTATTTGATGCCAGGACTGTTGAATGTACTTTCTCAGGAGTGTAAACTAGATCATTGCACTAATCTCGTCATGTTAAAACGTTTTGCTTCTCTTTATCATTCTTAAGAGCACTCAAAAGCTCCGATTTTGGGTTTTCTGAGTCTCTGCAGCTTCCTTTGAAAACAGATCTTAGATCTGCTGGGTAACAATGGCGTGAAAGGCTTTGGGACAAAAGATGGAGTGGAAAATGTGATAGCTGTTCTGTGATTAAAAAAACCCAAAATAGCAGAGATTGTTCTTTCTACACAGGGGGTTTGATGCATGGGATTTTACTAATTCAGTTAAAAATAAACCAACCCCAAATGACTGACATGAAAAATCTGTTAAAAGAAAAAAAGAAGAGAAAGCTTATAAACTGTAGGAAACAAAATAATTTTCAGAAACATATTTTCCCTTAATTGGACATCTATTTCTAGGTGGAGTAATTTGTGTATGTAATCCAGCCGTATGGCTTTTGTTTGACAGTGAAGTGATTAGTTCCTCAGAGCGTGAACATCTCATGAACACTATCACTGCCGCAAAAAGGACTCCTGCCCTAGCAGGGCTTTGTCAGCAATGTCAGAGGATGCAGAATCAAGCTGTGTTGTAATCTTTACTTTTATGTCATCACATAATGGCTTTTTAATGGTAGTGACAGCTTTGTGGGCTGTAGTTAGAGCCCCAAGGAGGGGGTCTCTCCCTCCCATGTGCTAGGTGCTGCCAAGGGCCAGTGTAGCACAGGTGCCATTGCTTCTGCAGAACATATAGAAAGGACAAGTCAAGATGGATCTAGGTACGGACAGGACAGCCTTGAGCAGCAGTCAGCTGGATAGACACAAGGCAACCTTGCTCCTGCAGCTGACCTCACCACCAGGACCCTTGAGATTGGCCATGTCTCCTAACAGCCTTTAGTGTGGGGAGTAATGGCTGATGCTGAGAAGAACAGCCACTGTCCCCAGTACTTTCTTTCCCCCAAATGACTGCAGGAGCACCTACCCCTACCCTCAAGAGCTCTCTCCCACCCCTCCATCTCCTTTTACATCCTTTCTCCTTAATTTTTCCATTTCCGCAGCAAAATTGGGCCGTCCAGGCTCTTCATCCTGAAGATGTCAAAGCTCAAGAGATTCTAATGATACAGCTTTTATAAAAGCCCAGTCCAACCAGATTACAAGCCTCCCACGTGCCCTTCCTCCACTCTGATCTCACTGCCATCAGTGGAAGCAGTGGGTGCTCAGCATCAGGCACACCACTGTTGTTTGACTTCCAGGTATCTCTTGGGATGGGTATTTGGACTCCCCTGTACCATTTTGCAAGCATTCCTAAGCCTCACTGTGTCTATCTCAGGAATATTAACAGCCTAGTTTTGCAGAAGGTGTAACTCATACCATACAGTTAAATCTCTGTCCCGCTGCAGACAAGACTTTCCCTCCTTTTGCTCCAAAACTCCTGACACCAAATACACTGAGTAACCACTAAGCAACGCAGATATTTGTGTCACACCCCAGTTGGAGGCATAAACTCCTGTTCATCTTCAAACAAACAAATTTAATTTAGAACCCTACTCCAGCCCCCCTCCCAACTCCATAGCATCCAAATTAAGCCTTCACAGGATGATGACCATAGCTCCAGCTCCCAGGCATGCTCAAGCTTTGGAGAGATTCCAGTTCAGAACTTTGCAGCTCAACACCATTTCTAGCTACTGCATGTCACCTCTCCTTAGACCAACCTTCGGCAAAAGCCTTCTGCATTGAGCTTCCAAGATGCTGGCTGTCAACAGGCAGACTTGAAAACTAGCCTCCCGCCTCCCTCCTCCTTCCTTCCCTACCTCTGTATCATAGTGCAGAGCCTCTTGGGCTCCTGCCACATGGAGCTAATCCCATAAAGAGAATCAGCAATCTCCTGGCAGATGGATATTGATCACCTGCCTTCACAGGGACCCTCCACAAGTAGCATAATTTCCCACTACATTTCCCCACTCTGTGACTCTGAACCATTTCATTGCCAAGACGTCACACAGCGCTCCTAAAATCAACGTACCTTCTCTCTTCTTCTCTAGTAAACTAAACTAGACTCTTTCTTTTTTACAAGAAATAAAAGCAGCCATGAGTCCTTCAAGGGGAAGATGTTTTCCTCTCCTCCCCCCTCCACCTACGTGGCATGAATCTTAGTCTGTATTGCACAGGTTTGACTTGAAGTAAGTTTCTTAGGGCTGGCAGAAGCTGCCTCCGCGCCCTCTCTGCTCATTCGCTGAGTGACACTAATCAGTGCTGTGGGAGGTAGGGACAATATCAAGCACGGAGGTGATTGACAAGCCTCACTCAGAATGTACATGTACCCTAATAGGTATGTGACAGTGAAATAGAGAGGATCTATCAGTCTCTTTGTATCATTGCCCATCGCTGGCACAGTTCTTCATTGAAATTAATAGTTCACTGAGTGGAGAAGAATAAACAAAGCAAGTTTTCCTCCCCAAAGCCCTATTTGGTGAAGGTTTTACAGTTTGGTTTTTTGCCCCCTGTTAAATGAACAAATGCCTCCATATTCATTACAATATGTAATCGACATGAAAAACCAGGCCCTGCTGGGCAGGGAAAGATACTTTGAATTATCTCAGCAGGAGAGCTGGCACTAATTTACTGCTGTTGTGCTCCAAGTACTTCTGATGCAAAAGATGAATGGAGCTGAAGCTTTGTAACTTGACTTGCAACTACATGTAAGCTTTTTGAGCAGCATCAGCAGGGCAATGTAAATTGGCATGAGACCCTTGAAGCATGGTTAGGGTCGGCAACCTGGTCCTGTATGACCTGGCCTCACGCCTCATTTTCTTTTCTTTCTGAACAACCTTTCTTCCCTCCTCCCCACTACATTCTTTTTTTTTTGCCACTCCAGAGGCGTAGATGTAGAAATGTCCTTCTATTTCTCTACAGCACCTTCCAAAAGAGAGGGTTTCATGCCTGCTCTGGTTTGTTTCCATGAGTTTGTCAGTGGGCCATTTTGTAAACAGAGATAGAGCTGAAGGAAGCAGCCACAGCTCAAGAGATGTGAAGGATGATGTTGTTTCACACTATGGGCAGGTTACATCAGAGATACTTCCAAACCCTGTAACCTTTTCTACCTTGCTTCTTGAATGGTACTGAGGCTGCAGTTGTACTAGAAAAGTAAATGAGGATCTTTCTCTGGCACTGGAATGGAAAGGTCTGGATTCACTTCATGAAACATCATTACCCTCCAAACTCCTTAAAATCACAGACTACTTGAAGAGATTGTCTGGAAGAACCCCTCCCTCATTCAGGTCAAAACTGACAGGGAATGTACAAACAATTTAACAGAGTTGATAATCCAGTTCTGGAGTCTGGGAAAACACCCTTTCACTGTTTAATTTATTAATATAGTCAGGACCAAAATGCCTCTTGCCTTTGAGCATTTGATTTTGTAAACCCTCTAACACAACTACCACCTCAAAGCCCTTTCTTTTTTGTCAGGGTGAGAGGTGACAGTGGACCAAAGAAGGGAAGATGGAGGCAGTATAAGCCCTGCTAGAGGGGAGCAAAAACCAGCAGCAGGCAGGAGTCTCCCATACAGTATCTCCCTCTCTGCAGGTCAGAGGCTCATGTCACTCCACCTCCCAGCTGGAAAACACCAAAGAATGTAATTGCCCAAGTGGGAAACCCTCCCAGCTTTCTTTGTGGCTTCTGTTTCTAGTCTTCCCCTGCGTGAATGTGTGTTTGCTGGTTTTTGTGAGGAGGCTGGAGCTGGGAAGCTGTGCTCCCCAGGCTGGGAGAAAGGGTCAGAAGTTGTAGCCAAGGATGAAATCTGTACTGTCAACAGATAAGTTTCCACTTTAAGCACTGTAACAGCTTCTTAAGCTTTCTGGTCAGGTGTAAAAGAGCAGTTCTTTGGGATATTAGTTTCCAGTGTCTGGTTAACACTCAAGATCAACACCTCCAGCTTCTTGGGCTTGCATCAGATTACGTGCTAGTATGGGCTTGTCCTGGCAACATGTTCTCACACCTAATTTGGAGGAACAGGCATTTGCGATACCTCACATGGGCTGGTGCTTTCACATCAACCCAGCAAGTCATAGGCCATTGGTGCCCAACTAATGCTGCTGGCTTGATGTCAAACCTCCACCCCAGGAATAGTACTACTAGTCAGTAGGGAACATCTGACATTCTCACCTCCTTAGACATTTTTTTGTTCATCTGAGTTTGCTTCCCAGAGTCTTCTGTTTTCCTCAGAATTACTTCTGCTTGAATTGAGGTTGGACTTGATGATCCTAGAGATCTTTTCCAACCTAAATGATTCTATGATTCTGTGAAACTAAAGGCTTTTTCTTTTCTTTTCCTGTCTCCTCCTGAGAGAGTGAAGCCTGCAGACAGCCAGAACCCGGGCACAGGAGAGCAGCACTGTAATGCCTCTCCTGGGTCAGGGTGTCCATTTCCTGACTGCAACAGCCTATCATATCACACAAGCTCCTTCATAATGCGTCAAACTTATCTTTAAAAATAGTCAGGCTTCTTGTCTTTGGCCTCTGGAGCAGAGGCAGAAAACTAAACTTTTAAAACTATCTCAAAGAAACATTTCCTGTCCACAGGACAGACTTCACCCGATGATGGTTCTGTCTGCTTAACTTTTCCTAGTTCCTGCACACTTTTTTGTACATTCTCTTCTTTGCCCCTTCCAGGCTCCAGAAAATAAATGGACTGTAGCTGTTTGGGGGAACCTGAAGATTGATTCCTGCCACCTCTTGACCTGACCTTTTTCAATACACTCAGCTGCTCCCCCTCTGCCCCTTCTGGCAAGCAGACAGGCAGTACATCCCACCACAGAGCAGTTTCTGGCTAAGTGTCCATATTCAGCTGGAGTCAGGTCAAGGCATGGGCCACGTTGACGTTTCCTGTCACAGCAGACAACTGTTGGACCAGTTATCATGCGTCAAGCCTTTGTGAGGTTGCTCCTTGCTGGCATGGTGTCAAAGACCAGCGTGTCCCTAAAGTTACCCTGCTAGCTTGTTAGTGTAGTGCCAACATACTCTGGTCCCTCTCAGGCTACCGACCCCAAGCTCTGGGCTCAGCTGTGCTTTTCTGTGAGCACCCCAGGGTCAAGCTCTTTGAATGTGGCACAGTTTATTCAGTGAGTCTTGCACAACTGGCTTTGCATTGCAATGCAAACCTTCCACAGTGCTCTCTTTTTGAATTCTCACTTCTGAAGTTAAAGTAATCTTGGCTTGCTCTACACTTTTTTCTGGGATGGTCTGTGCCCCACAACAGACTCCTCGAAGCAGTCCATGCATTTACTGGAGTGTATCACAAGTCCCTTTTTAGGATATTCACTCAAATTTCCTTTCTTTGCAGCCCAAAACAGTGTGTCATGTCTGGTATGGGACACAGACAGGATAAGCACTGCGACACAGAAATTCAGAAAGACTCCTGTAATCTAGGCTTACTCTTTATGGTACAGTTTCTAATGCTTTGCCCGACACCAAGCCAGGGAAAGACCTTCAGTTCTGGCAGTCATTTATCACTCTCTGTATTGTTGCCGTGGTATGAAATGACATCTGATAGCTTTGTGAGATGGGCACAACATGTTGCAGAGAAAAGTCACTGTGTCATGTGTAAGAAAAGCCCTTGTCTCCTCAGCCATCTCCTCAACAATGCCAGAAGGAAATAGGCTCTGGAAACTATATCTGTGGAGACACTGGTAGCAGGCTTGAACATATGTACAAGGTCATAGACTGAAAGCCACCAAGCAGGCACAAACATGGCACTGCAGCACACAGCTACGTGCAGGTGGTGAGGACAGTCAGAGCACAGGGGCTGACATGCAAAATGGGGAATACCTGGCAGTATAGACAGCTCAGCAGAGCCGTTTGGTTTCCTCTTGATTCTGGCTAAGCAGAAAAAGAGGAAACTTTCATCTGAAGTTTAGGAGGGCTAGAAATAGCAGGTGCTATCTTTCCCTGTCTAGACTTTTTGTGAAAAGCTGGAGGGAAACAGGAGAGGACAGGACCCTTCTAGAGAAGAAAAGCAGCTGACACAAGACTTAGAGCTAATTTAGAGATAATGTTCCCACTCACTTGCTAATGCTGTTCTTCCTACTGCCTCCAACTCTTGGAGAACCCCACATGCCTCTTGTCAAAAACAAACTGGCTCTTTTATGTTTTCTTGCTTTGGATTCTCCTTTAGCCAGCGAAGGAAAAGGTAGAGGTAGGGAACACACACCGAGCCAAACCCAAGTTGAGGCACAGATGACAGATTATATTTGGGCTTCCAGTGTCTCTTTTGCTTTAATTCCTGGTTGACAAAAAGGTACCATGGGAAAAATTGCAAAAACAACATTTCATTCTGGAATAAATTCCTTTTCTCAGTTCTTTTAAGAAACAACAAGCTTCTTTCTTTCCTTTTTTTTTTTTTTTCTGATGTAAATGAGTGGGAAAGCAGAAGGGCCTCTCAGATAGTTCTTGTTTTACTAAGAAAACCTTCACTACTTGAGCACCTCTCATGCAAAATCACTTATCTTTTCAGTTTTCTCTTTCAGTGAAAATTTGGTTCAGAACAAAGTTTCCTCCTGATAAATCTCAGTCCTTATATGTTCCCTCTTCATGGAACCAATTTGTTAAAGTTGTGAAAGTGCTTAAGTGAACCTAAGCTCATCTCATTTTCAAAAGTCAATTCCAAGTCTGAAGTCTCATGGAAAATCCACAAAATTCAAGACTCCTTAATTAAGGAAGTGCTTTCAGACATTTTCCCCTTTGGCAGAATTCTTGTCTGAAAAGAGAAAATGTGTTGGGGAAGATGTGTTGAGTCCCAAGAAGAAGGGATAGAAAACATCCCTAAGCCTCTCCCTTCCACCAAGGGTGTTCATATCTTATGCATCTGCTCACTGTCTAGCACAGTAGTGTCCTGCTGCTGCTGGGGTGTTCTCCATCAGCTGAGTTCTATGTCATCTAGGAGGGTTTTACTATCCACCTGAGGGCAGACCTTTCTTCCACGATCATACTGTGCAGGGAGGAAACAAAGTTTTAGGATACTGTGAACTGTTTTGCCAAAGCCTATGCCAGAGGTATTCCCCTCTGGGAGATAAAGGGCAAATAAGAGTTCTTGTGTGAGCTACAGCAGTACAAAGAGGCCACTGAGGAGAATCTCAGTCCTCTCCATGCTTTTTCACTGCTTTTAACTTCAAATTCTGAGTGACTAAAGATGTCTTATGTTCCATCAATTTGTATTTCAGAGGTGGGTAGACACCCTGCTCCTAGTAGTATATGACTCATTTCTTTCCCTTGAGAGCTATGGGAGGTCCTGGTATGGCTTACAGGCAGTAGAGGAGCAGACGTCCCTTGAGGCATCACCTGGTCACTAAAGGAAAGGGCAGCCAGCAGGCCTTTACCATGACTTGTCAAGGCCAGCATGGCTGCCTCACTTACTCACCCTGCCCAGATACCACTTTCATGACAGCCATACATCATGACAGGACACAATTTGGAGTTAGGCCTGAACTACCATGAGCCACGGCTGGCTTGGGGCTTGCACAACCACAAGGCCACCAATGCAGCACAAAGATGCTCTGTTTACCTAAGAGATCTTTCCTTGGAAAGACTGCTAGGAACCACTGCAAGGAACCAGTGCAGTAGTTACAAGGTCTCTACAGAAATAATTAGCTCTTTGATATTAACCAAGAAAGCAGTGGATTAATATTTCATGCAATAGCTTCTCCTCACTTTCGGTTACAGATAGGATGCTGGTAGGAAACAGGTAGATGGCCATCACAGGCTAGGAGAGATTCTGTGAGGCACAGGGTAGGTATGGCAGATGTAGTTAATGACTAATTTTCTGCTCTGGCCTTTGCTTACATTTGGACTATCTATTTGTTGTGCATTTGTATATTGTCTGATATAATTGGGTCCTGGTCTGTGGACAGAGCTCCGTAATACAAATAAATACCACCATGACTAATAACAGACCTTGTGTAACTGCCCCAAACTCGACAAAAGTTGCAAGCAGTCTGAGTCAGTGCCATTGTGTAAGGGGATAATTTCTGCTTTGGCAGTGTTGTGGCCAGCTGGAATTGTTGTCTCTGATAATTGCCAATCTGGATTTCTCCCAGATGGCAGCATCTCATAAAGAGTACCTGAGAAGAGCTCCAGTCCACTCTCTAATAAGGCTGCACAAAAGAGCTGTTCATCCCTGTCACCCCTTGTCCATTGCCTCTGGCAAGACTCCTGTCAATTTCCACAACAAGTTGTTGCTCGGTGTTTGTTTATTTTTTCTTTTTATTTTATTTTATTACTTTTTAGAAACTTGTATTTATTGCCTTGGCAATAAGCCACCCAGCAAGGAACAAACTGTTTTGTGACAGAAAAGAAGAGACATTCTGCCCTGGACCAGCCAAAAGCAATGCCACTGATCTTCCCTATGCCATCCTCTAACCCCCCAGGTTGTGTTTAACAAGACCGTGTTTCCCTGAGGCACTCGTTTCTCCAGCAGAGACAGGGTGGAAGCAGAGGTTATGCTGTGCATCCACCCAAGGGTCCCTGAGCAAAAACCTTTCTGCAGCACGCTACTATCTAGCACACAGGTGTATAATGATTGAAAAGCAGGGGGTGGCCAGTGTGCAATTTTAATCCTGAGGCTCCTGGGACTTGCCAGCTCAGCAGATGCTGAGGAGAACAAGACTGTAGGTAGTGCAGAAATCAGGGGTTATGCAAAATGTAATCGCTCTCCCACGTAGCTGGCAATGCAGCAGCTCAGCTCCTGATTGAGGTGATATTTGTTTCTGGTCTGCCTCTTCACCTTTTAGCGTGTCTATGCATCATTGCGATACCCAAATGCCTCACAATCTAGAAGGTGTTTATCCTCTCTCAGCTCTTCCATGAGTGCTATTGGCCCTCTGTCAGGGACGGAAAACCAAGATGCTGATTTATGTAAAGAGTATGGAGAATAGTGGGGTTGCTCCTAGGGGCTGTTAGATCTCTGACCTAAAGAATAAGGCAGAAACCCATGGTTACAGGCTAACACCCAGTTACAGGCTAAAACAAAAAGGCCACAAACTTAATAGAGTTGTGCAGTTTTCCAGATAAGGTCTCAATGTTAGAAGGAATTGTTTCTTAGAGACAGAATTTACACCACCTCCCAGATTTAATTCACCACAACCGTAGAAGTTCTTTCCTGTTTTTTTTTTTAACTCAAAAATTCAAGATATAGCACTAAAACCAATCTAAACTATTCAGTGCTCTCATGTATGAGTTAGTGTTCTGTACTAACTGCTGAAAGCCAAATGCTTGGGAGAGGACACTCTTGAATAGATACAGTCTACCTGAAATCCCTCCTTCAAGAACCTGGAGGGGAAGAACGGCTGGAGAGGGGGACTTCACTTTCCTCTATGTCAGAATGATGTGAGGACATATATTCAAGTTGGATTTTTTTTTTCATTTTTATTCTTTTACAGTGCTACAAGATGTCCTGAAACATACTGACCTCACTCCTCCCTGTCTTCATGTTTTATCTGAACTAATCTTAGTTGTCCATCCCAGCCAAAGCACAGGACACGTTTGCATAAATCAGATACTTCTGAACAGTAAACAAATGCACAAGAAACTGTTCATGGATAATTCACAGAAGGAGCTGTTTGCTGCAGATGGTCCAGGGATCTTTGTGGAAATGCTCTAAAGAACCAGGATCTGACATAAGAAGTCCTGTCTCTATTGTTAGTCATCTGACTGGAGGGGACCAGTGAACTACCAATGCTCCACTTGGTGGGTCAGGAGCATGCAGTGTGGATAGGCAGTCTGAGGAAATTTCTTTGAAGCAGACTTGGGATCAGGCTCCATCACAGAAACAAGTGTGATGGCTCAAAATAACCTAATGCCTCAGCCAGTCTAGCCCACTGCCAACACCAGGTTATCCCCATGGGCTATGTAGATTTCAATGTTCTTCTCAGTGTTTTCTTAATGGGACTTTTATGACATCTCTTAGAAAATTTTCCAATAGATTCCGCTGTCCTGAAGTCTGCCCTGCTTTTTTGCCTATGACTTCCTGCTTACTGCTCTTGTTCCCACTGAGATAGCCCACTGTCCAAATAAAATGCTATCTTAGTTGTTATCTCCACCTTTCAGACATGTTTAGGGGTTTTCAGCCAGCCCCTCTCAAACTTTATTTACCTACATGGCACAGAGTTACTTCTTTCAGAGTTTTCTTAAGGCATACTCAAGTCAATCCCTCTAGGCTCATAAAATGTTTTTTCTTGCTAGTTCCTGGTCTCCTTCCAAACTGTCAATAACTTTCTAGGAACACTGTGCTTGGGACTTAGGGTGATTCTGTGTGCTGTGGATGGCTAATGGTGGCAGGGGCAAGGAAAGGTCTTTGGCTGATGTTGTCATGAGAGCAGAAGGAGGTGTTTCTCTGGGAAGTCTCAGGCTCTGACTGTACCAGATGGTGGTCTGTGAAGACAAAGAGAAGCTGGGAAGGCCCATAGCTAGCTCTAACCAAAGCTGGGTACAGAAGCCGGGTTTATAGCAGTTTGTGATGTGTATTCCCCATGTCAAGTACTATGCCAGGAGCAGTGCCCCAGTTTACAATTGCATCATAGAAATTACTTTTTTATCTATAGTAGCATATCCCTCCCACAGCTTTACCAGACACACCAAGTGGTCTACAAGGTGGGTCTGGCTGGTGGTCTTTGTTTTTCCACATAACAGAAACTGAAGGGAGGAGAACTTCCCATGATGACTCAGAGGTGAAAGATCTAGGGCAGAGCCACTGCTACTCATCTCCCCTCTGCAAATTCTCTGTTTTTTTCTGAGTGCAGAGAAAAGGCTGTTGCTATAGAAACCAGTGAGGAAAATGTACATTATATCACATTTTATATATTTTTCCAAGGAGACCCTTTAATCTGAGCCTGCCACCATGTAATTTTGCAGGAACAATAATGTTAATAAAACCACTAAGAGCAATAGTGATTTCAAATCAAATCAAATAATCATCACTTACTTCAAAAACACCTCTGCCTGTAACCTTCTACCCTAGCCCAGACATTGGGACAGGGCTGCAAAGCAGCCCACAATATGATGCGTGACAGGAAGGCAAATCTAAGGCAGCAAAGGTGTGATGAGAGGTGGGGGGAGGGCCACTGTAAGTGACAGTTAACATTTGAGGAAAGACAAAAAAAGTAAATACAATGTCTTCTGATTTGTCTTGTGTGTAGAGAAGAATGAAATAAAGGTGAAAGATACATTTTTTTAACATATACCCTAGCCTATCTTTTATCTTCTTTACCCACCGAACCTCCTATTGCCATCCTACCTTTGTGAGCCCCCTTCTGAAGCTCTTTTCTCTTCTGCCGACCTTTTAAAAATTACCCTACCATTTCCTACTTGCCTTTGTGAAAATAACAAGTCCTTCAACCTCCCAGACAATCAGACCTATTGCACCCCAGGGTCTCAAGGAGACAATGGTCTTTGTGAGGCTGCACTATGAAAGCCTCTCTCTAGCATCAAGCTGGCCTGGTGGCATCATTCCTCCTGGGGATCTTTCAGAACAGAAACCTAATTTAATCCTTTGCATGTCAAAACAGGCTTTTACTCAGCCATTCCCACCCTCTATTTATTTTTTACTCAATTCACCATGACCACTATTTCCTTCCTGATTTGCACTGACCCTGTGTCTTTAATTAGATTTTTGTCATTATTTATAGTAGCTCTTATAATGTGTTGACTTGTAATTTCTTCAGGACAAAGACTTTCTTACTATGTAGAGCAATGCACAAAATAAATCTCAGCCTTGTCTTGTTGCAGGACTGTGAATGATCCTCAGTCAAGTATGTGTCCCTGCTCATTGTCCTGAAAGTAAGTACACAAAAAACTCCATCGAGGCTTTGTATCCCTAATGCTAGGCTTATATACTGCAGTGTAGAACAAGGTAGCTACTCGAATAAAACAATTATACTAGGTAAGACCAAGTAAGGGTACACCTGCCTGCAGCATCTCTGCTGGATGGATCCCTTCCTCCAGACTTGCCCTTGGTCACTTCCACGTGCACTTCCATGACTGCCCGGGTTACAGTAAGTTCTGTGCATGTCCCTTGAACGCCAAGGGGAGTGGGGGAAAGTCGTTTCTCTTTTAATTGCTTCTGAGGCCTGGCTGTAGGTCTGCTCTTTGCTCCTTTCAGGGTCTCCCAGTTTCTGCATACACATAACAGAGTTTCTCATGAAGCCATTCCCTGCTCTCTCTTACAGCCAGACACATTGAATGGTTAGCAGGGAAAAAACAATTCCCCTTTGATCGTCCTGCCTTGCCTTATGCCCCTGTGCACACAGGTAGCCTTGCTCTCTGTTTTCCAGTCCCAGCCCTTTGCACTGAACATAATAGCTTCTAAGTGTGAATAAACAACTGATACACATACTGTCTGGTTTAGAGCTGTAAGCACTTCTAAAGCCCAAATAATATATGACTATTAATAGAATGACTGTTAACGATACAATAAAAGAAAAAAAAATAGATGTCCTCAGGAGCGTGACAATCTAACTTCAAAAGCAATTACCATCAGTAACAAAATGCAAGGAGGAGATGAGGATTACTTTAACAAGATTACCTGCTTACTGCCATTTGTTTCTGTGGGTGACTGTAATGCTGCTTCACCTTTATTCCCAGACAGTTTCTCTGATGCTTATCACCCTGAGCATTGGCAGGCCAAGCTGGACTGTGAAGCTGGGGCTCACTGGCCTTCCTGTGGGGTCCAGCGTATCTCTGTGAGCACATGCTCCTTGGTCTTCAGCTTCCCCTACTCTTACACCCTTGTCACTGTAACATTGTTTTTCCATGCCAGTGGCTTCATATCCATGGTGGAAAAGGCAGGAATGGGAAGGCTTGGAAGGCTGAAGAAAGCTGGTGTCTTTGTGGAGATGGAAGGACAGTAGGGAAAGTAATTGCAAGAATGTCAGTGTTGTAAGATAAAGGCAGAGACTTGATGAATATGAGGGCTCTTTAAAAATTTGTCTTTATCCAGCAGGCCATGGAGAGCAGACATAGGCTTAGTAGGGCAGCACATGGTCTATAGTGTAGGGACTTCTCCTTTAGCTTCCTGGAGCCCCTTAACCCAACCAATGGGCAGTGCTTATGCCCTTCTCACTCCATCTTCAAGCCCTCCACGTCCCTGTGGCACATGAATCCCAGAGCTTGATCACTGGTACATTTGGTAGTCATGCTCTTGGGTGGAGGGTCTGTAGAGTGGTGGGCATGTGCTCAGGAGGACCAAGACTCATACAGTTGAGAGCTGCAGATGGTAAGATGGAGAGATTGCTGAGAGCAATAGTGGTGTCTCTGCAGAGACCACATTAAATCTCACCGGGGATGAGCATGCCAGCTCTGTGCATGAAGGACAGAGCTGTTCTCTTGTGTTGCAGGCAGAATGGTTAAGAGTAACTGCTTCTGCCTGTGAGGATATCTGTATATATAAGTTAATGTTCAAACAGACAGGTAGATAGGTAGGTAGGTAGATAGAGACACTGTTCTGTTCCAAATAGACAGATTTGTAGCCTCTGGTGTCTGGAGGACATAAAAGGCTTTTCCAGAACTTACTAGAGATCTCATCAGGGATCTCAACCCACAACTCACTTGCCTAGTTCCACCTGCACAACAAAAAAAATAGAACCTAACTCATTATTCTTGGAGAAAGTAAAAAGGACCAGGACACAGCTAATAAATAAAACAGGTTTAATCATAAACCATGTACATATTTATAGACAGGGGGAGAGATGTGGTCTGAAAGGTGCTGCCCTGGCAACAGGAATAAAGGAACAGTGTATTTTACCAGTCAATATACAGTACCAAGGAAGGGTGGAGCTGATAAATGAATATGGGATTTTGAGTCCCAGAGGCTAATTTTTACAGACAACCATCATTCTTTGTTTCCTGTCAAATTATAGCATAAACTAGCACACAGCTCTGCCCAGGACACAGCAAGGCAGATACAGCCAAGAACAGAATGTGAGGGTAAGGTAAGGACAAGATCTCTGAAGGTCATTCTGAGGTATATATAACATATATACTCTACTGTTGTGTACAGTCTTGGGGCCGTGCTTTGCCCACAGTTGTGTGTGCACACATTTCATTCCAGTCAGCAAGAGTGGCAAGCTCATATCTGAGAGAATATATTGGGCTTTGGGGGCTTACAGGAGCACATCGAACAAAAAAGCCAGAAGCAGAACAGGGAGAGAGCTGCAGACAAGGAAGTCTGGACTGGGCTGAGAAAGGGAAGGAGTAAATGGATGGCCTCAGATTTCTCTGGCCTGCTAGTTCAGCCCTAATTGGGCAACCAGCACAAAGCTTCTGTTCTGAAGGACTTCTGCAATTCACAGGTTTCCATCAAGGCAGCCTCTATCAGCCAACAGGGAAAACTGTGAACAAAATGACTAGAGGCATGTTAACAGAAGAACCATGGTGGATCTAGTCCTACAACCTTTCAGTTCTTAATTTGAAAGGAAAACTCAATCCTGCCTCTGAAGTGGACTAAGCCTACATACGAACCTGCTCAGTCTCGGCTGATACAGGCAGAGGAAGGAGCCATTGCTCCAGTAGCCAAGGCAAAGGGTGGCATTTGCACTGTGATGTTCAGGGTTGATGTGGCTGCTTTGAGAAACAATATCACGCCAAGCTTGTAAAGCAGTCAAATGTATTGGCTTTTTGCAGAACAATTTCACTTTCAATGTGTTACATATTATACAGTTTTATAGATGAAAAACACCTTTCACTAGAAAGTAGACACTGTTTTGATATCAAACACACTGGCCATCTGATTTTGCTAAGAATCCACCCCCAGACAATAAAAAAAAAATCTCAAATAAAATCTATAATGCAAAACAACATTCATGTTGATATCAAATGATAACTGTCCCAGCAACCATAAAATCAAGATCTTCTTAATGCAGGTCCCCTCAGAAGAAAGTTAAGAGTCATGTGTCTGTATATAGAGTCCACTCCCAACCAGGGAAACCTCCGTTAAGACTGCTGCCCTTTGAAATGCAAGTCCTGCTTTTTTTAAAGGAGTGCTCCACAGTGCATGCACACAGCCACACACGCACACACAGACATCACCTCCTCTCTTAGCAAAAGCTGGATGCTGGGTGACTGTTAATGCCTTCCGTGCATTTTTTACCTACTTTCTTTGTAAGGATGAGGTTGAAATGTCTTTACTCCTCAGGTCAGTATTGTTTAGATGAAAAGGGGAATGAAGAGGAAAGACATTACAAAGACAGAGGAATGCACTCATGTCTCAGACATATGATTTTTGACAGTCATTTACAAGGATGGTGTTATTCACATTCATGAGTCAGCAGAATCCGCAGGAAGAGTTGTCCTTTCTCCATGTGGCGTTTTCTTGATGAACCCCATGAGCCCGTTCTGTGCTTCCACAGACCATTTTTCTTTAAGGCACTGCGTAGGGATGATGACTTCAGACAGAAATGCAAGCCCCCTTCACTGGATTGTGCATTTCTCCCTCTCTCTGGACTGACCTTCCCTGAGAACTTTCGATTTGATATACTTGAGGTCACTGTTGACGCTTGGCCGGCGAGCAAAGGGAGAGATCATGCCGTAGGCATCCATGTCCTTGACTCGGCGCATCCGGAAAGATTTCTGTTGAAAAGTGTCACCATACTGGATGGAGATTTTCCTGTGGAGGGAAGGGCTCATCTCATGAGGTAGCTTGGCCATGCTGAAGAGGACATAGAACATCTCATCCACGTTGGTGTTCTTCTTGGCTGAAACTTCAAAGTAAGCACAGTTTTCGTCACTGGAGACAAGGTTCTCACCTTCATCCGTGCGTACCTTGCGGAAGATTTCACTGTGGTCATTTTTGTTGCCACAGATCACCATGGGGAGGTCAGCTGATTCCTTGGTCTTGTTCTTCAGGCAGGATTTGACTTCAAGGATCTGTTTCTGGAGCCTCTTGACCTCATCAAAGGATTCTCTGTTGTCCAGGCTGAATACCAGGATGAAAACATCCCCTGCAATTAAAAAAAGATACTGTAATTGCTTGTTGGTTGCAGCCTGTGCCAGAGGAGCTAATTTTAAAAAAGCAATAGGTTTATTTGCCATCTCCCCCACATGTTCTTTGTTTGGTCCTTTTGGATCTATTCACTCAACTGTACTTTAGTTCCAGTTATTCTACTCAACTCCCCCCACCTTTCTGTAGTCCTACGGAAAAGGCTTTTGGCTATGATGTTACTTCACCCTATCCCATTGTGTTCCTAGGTTCACTGGACTTGCAAGTTATTGTCTGTTTTACTCTCCGTTGTAAACATGTTTCTATCTCAGCTCTGCTACATCGATTTTATTTTTTCCCCCCCCCCTTTCATTTGTATCTCTGTGTAAAACACAGGCTGCTCTGACACCAGGAGGAGTGGAGAGCTGGTAGCCACTCAGCCTTGGCCTTCTGATTACACGATACACGAAGCAACACCTGAACTGAAGATTTACAGCTAGTCAGCCTCGACCGGATAAGTCAGGAATAAGAGGTTTCCCAATGTGCAGTGTTCTGCTGTCATGTAATTTGCTCAAGAGAAACAGACCATGGAAAAAAAAGAAATACATAAATGACACAGACCCCCTGGCATTTCCTTTTGACATTTCCTGACTTACAATTCCTTTTGCAAATATAAAATAACGCAAATCATTGCCTGTTGAATGACATTCATGTGGAACACGCTAAGAGAGCTTTCAGGGACAAAAGCTCACATCTGCATCCCAGAAACTGTCCTTGGGACCTCACTCAATGTGGACGCAAGCCTGGTCAGATGTGAACGTCATGTTTCACTGAGTAGCTAGAAGGGTAGGTAGAAAATCCAGAAAGTAGTTGAGCTGTGGCTGAATAAATCTGCAGTGTCACTTTCACAATAAAGGAATACATCTTAGCTCACAACAGGAACAGCTTGTCAATGAGGATGTACAGAATGAGCCCACCATTTTCCCTTTTTCCCCTTTTATGCATTAACCATAGACTGAGGAGTATTTTACTGAAATATCAAATCAAGGGAATCAAGCTGGAAATTTTAGGAAACTAAAATCTTTGAGATTTTATTTTTGGAATTCCCTTCCTGTGCATTTTATATTTGTTTTTCACTGCCCGTGTCCTATAACAACGTGCTTATTTTGTCCCTTGCTGCTCTTTATGCCCATGAGTTTTTATTCAACCCTTTATTTGTGACTGCAATAAAAAACATGGAGCAGGAGGGGAAGGTAGGAGGGAAACAAACTAGGGCAAAATCTCACTTTCAGCCCTTCACCCAGTGGACTTCCCTGTGGCTAATGCACTCCTTATAGTGTCTGGAGCATCCTGGACATGAATGAGCAGTAGATATTGCAACAAAATCAAGCGGTCCCTTTAGCTGCCTCCCAAGAATCAGTCATCTGCAGGCTACAGTCTCATGCTGCTGTCTATCCTTATGATCTTTCACCCACCATTCCCCCTCTGCAAACTTTGCCCCCTTTCTCACCTGTCAGGATGGAAAGCCTCCTCATAGCAGGAAAAGGGTGATTCCCAGAGGTGTCCAGGATGTCCAGCTGATACATATCTCCCCGGATGTTGTAGACCTTGCGATGAAAATCCTCAATGGTGGGAGTATACTGGTCCTCAAACCGGCCATTGAGAAAGCGTGAGACAATGGAGCTTTTCCCCACCCTGGAGGCTCCCAGCACTACCATGCGGTACGAGTTCTTTGCCGGCACATTCAGGGTGCAGTTTCCACCAGACATGGTCTTCATCATTGCTTGATCCTGAAAGAGGAAACAGCAGAGTTGCAGGAAAGAACAGAAAGTAAATGGAGGATGGAGTAGGGCAGCTTCTTACAACAAGCTTGTCAAAGAGTGCTCTGGAGCACAGTCCTGGTTAGTAGATCAATGCTCCATACAGAAACCTTTTCATTGGAAATGCTTAATTTTTTCAGTCTCATTTCCAGGGAGTGTTTCTTCTGTGTACGTGTGTGGTTTTTCATTGTTGTTGTTTTCTTTGGTTGGTTTTTTTTGTTGGGTTGTTTTATTTTTTTCATTTCTTTTAAAGTCATATAAAAATGAAGGCATTTACACTGAAAATAGCATGGGGTTTGATTTAAATTTCATTTAAACATTAAGGGCTAATTTTATCAGCAAACCGCTGCCTCAACTTAGACACCATGTTCCTTCCCACCATCTGCGTCACTTAGACATTACCAGATTTTTCAGTAGGGTTTGGTTCTCATTTAGATACATAAACACAGGGGTCAGATTTCCCAATATACTGTATCCACTGCAGCTGCCATTAGGACCTAGGTCATTTCATTTAGTTGCCTAAATAGGAGCTATGCATAATACTCTGAGATCAACCAAAAGTCGGACAGAAACAAGAATCATGTTTGACATCAGTGGAAGCTAGATATCTCGATAACTTTAAAGAGCTGGTCCCATACAACCTCCATTGCTGATGTGGGGAGCTTGAGCCACAAAATAGCACTGGCCAATGATAAATTCAAAGATTGGTGCCTTCAGTGACCTTTTAGAAACTGGATTTTAATCTTGCTGTTTGGACAGGTAGTGTGGGAACTCCCTGTCAACAAACTATCAGCACTGCAGCAGGGTGACTGGCAAGGGATGGAAGGGCAAAAACATAGATTTCATAGGAGTTTCAGTCTTTATGCATATGCAGCTGGAGTGGGTGTCACAGTCTTTGCGGGTGCTAAGGACAAGCAGGAGGAAAGATGAAGAACAGCCATCTTAAACAGCTATTCAACAGGATTTCCAACCCCTGACAACTAAAATGAGCCTCAAGACCTTGGAGATCACATTTTGACATGGCACTCAAATGCAGAGAACTTTCATGGAAAAGAAAGAGGGTTGCTCAGACATTTTTCATGTGCCAGTTCAAGTGAATTACGTGCCAAAAGGAAAAATATAACCCGTGTGTGGGGAAAGCTAACCATTAAAGCAAGGAAGGGACATTTTTGACAGAGTTTATTTTGATTACTAGGATCTTATTAAAGAATAATCAAGTTCCCACTGTGCTGTTTATTTAACTTAGGTATTGTTTATTTAATGTTACAATGCGAGTACTTTATGTACACTGAAAGATCATTTCTGGGTCCAGATCTGGATTCCTATCTTTCCCCCAAGTGGATTTTATCTCCCAAGCTTTTATGTAGCTGACACTTATCTCAGTCAAAAGATTAAAATCTTTTGCTTTGTTTAACATGTACTGAGCACCAAAGCAGCAGTAAAGATACGGTCACTGCTAAATAAAGAAGTCTCAGGAATTCTGATCCAGCATCATTACAAGCGCTGTGCTACAGCCCAAGGCATCAGCAAAACATTACTATTTGTTATTATTGCTATAATTTGCTGCCCACCAACAGCACACCCATCTCTATCTAAAGCACAGAAGGAAATGCAATACTTTCCTCAAGAGTAGCTTACATTCTGAATTATAGTCAGTGGGCAGGACAGCATAATATTAGAGCCACGCAGTCATGTCAGAACATAACTTTGGATGGACACGCACATGCAGGGTTATGGTACTGTTGGGATTGCCTCAGTGGGTATGACAGCAAGGAGCACACCTGGTATTTGGATTGGACACTGTTTTATTTAGAATAGGACTCATCTCCAGCAGTGTAGAAACACCAAATGCAATCTCTGAAGCAACACTGCCATGTAGCCTGGGTCAGCATTTTCCTACAGAGCCAGTCAATACTGCCTTGCATCCATGGGCAGACAAATGGTGATAGAGCTGCTTTGGGATGCTTTCATCCTCTCAGGCTTTATTTAGCTGACAGAGAAAAGCAGGGAGATATGTTTTGTGAGAAAAACTACAAACTGCTCCTCAGTCCAGGTTCATTATCTAGACATGAGTGAGCTCTTCAGACTGGGATGGACCAGTGTGTAGCTGCATGAGGGCAAGTGGACTGTGTTGGTTCACACCTGCTGAAGACCAGTTTTGTACAACTTGATGCAGCGGTATCTGGGAGTGAGCACAGTCAGGCTCTTTAAGCAAATGCCTTATATGTCCTGTACAGAACGTGCACAGTGGGAGCCTAATCCTGGCCAGCAGCTTTACAAGCCAAAATCCTACAAATTATACTGCTGACAGACAGGTAACCACTGAACTGCTGGTGGTTAGAGAAACTCTCATCACATGGCAAAGGAGGTGGACTGTGTCACTTCAGCTGCTTGGAGGGTTATTTTTGCACCTTTTGGACATTTTTGTTCTCCACCTTTAAATGGACTCCACTGCTTTGGACATCGGTTAATGCCACTGAACACCTTGGAGAATGAATTGCTGCCACGGCTACCCAGAGATGGGAGGGTGGGGCACAGGGAAGCTGAGTGACTGCTCAAGGTCAAACAAATGGGAAGTGTGAACAGACTCTGGGATTCCTACCTTTCAAACTCTTTCTCTTTCCCACCTTACCTCACCCTTGCATCTCCAGTCATTAAATAACACTGCCTCCCAGCCCCATCAAAGGCAAAATCCTATGTGCAGACATGTGCTCATTTCAGGATGCTTTGCCCCAAGGATGTAGATGCGCTGAAGGTGAAGGAGTGTGAAGACATGCGAATTTTAATGTATTAAATAGTCACTTTATGATGTCCTTATTCCACCTGTCAAGACATTCAGTCAAGAAGACTCTTGTGCTTTTCTGACTGCTTTTCATCTCACAAGAAGTCAAAAGATGCTTTTCAGCACTTTGATTCATAGAGTTGCTACTCATCTCATCACCTCTGCTGCAAATCTGACTCAGAGCGTACCGTTGAACCAGGAGCTTGTATTTCTGTTTTATGCTTTCTCTTCTTATGCCCCCACTCCAGTTTTCACTAGCAATACAATCTGTCTTATTTCCCCCTCAGAAAACTTCAGCCTTCACACCCAGGGGTGGGGGGGAGCACAAGGACTCATACATTAAAAAAGATTAAAGGCAGGAGAAAGGAAACAGAAAGAGACCACATGTTCATGTACTAAATAAAGCAAAATCAATCAGAAGAGAATGAGCAGACAAACAACCTCCAGCTGGCTTTAATCTTCATCTTTTCCTTCCAGTTTATTAAATGCTTAAGCATAGATCAATTCCCAGTGGTACCTTCTGCTTTATGCACTGGCTTGATGCTAGAAACTTTATATTAGTATTTTATATTGCTACAGCACGGGGATTTAAAGATGTCATAGAAATGTAGGCAATGACTGTTACCTCCACTTAATAAAGGGAAAGGCTCATACGCCCAGAGAGAGCTGAAACAGCTGTCCAAAATCAACATTAAACTCCATTTCTTTTGACTCTGCCTTGTCTGCTACCTGCTAACCACCACTCCTTGTTTCATAAGCAGATATTGGAGTGAATTACAATGCACCTGCTTTTGCATGCTCTGAAGAGCACTTGTCTGAATTCCAGTGAGGTGCTGACAAATTTGATCCTGAGCATCTGGAGAGAGATATCTAAGAAAGACATTCTTCATTCAACCTGCCTAGAGTTTTTATGCCTTAGTTTTCCTTCCTCCCATCAGGGGGTATGCTCCCTACCACTCCCTATCCATGAATAGACTTCTGAACTACCTCTCTTGCACTCCACGGTCTTCAGCATCTGTTTATGTCTCTGTTTGCTATCCCAATGTAATTCACTGCATCCAGCTAAAAAGGACATAGGCAGATGCAAACTGTACCATGCATAACAGACCTGTCACTTGTTAATCCCTGCTAGTATCCCCATAATTTTCATGCACACCACAATCATTCCTGTGGAATGTTTGTTTCCTACTTTCATCCCAAACTCCTTACCTCTCTTTCCTTGGAGGAGCAGTCCTGGGTGTTGGTGCAGTCTGATGAAGCTGATAATTTTAATCAGAGACAGCTGCTGCTGTAAAAGACTGTTGTTCTGTGGATCCCACGTTGCTTGCTCTGAGCTCAGTTCTTCACCAGAATTTCCTGGGAACTTAGCAGGATTGGGAAGGACCGCAGGGCTCCAGAGGGCGTTTCCCCATGGATGGTAAGTACTGGATCAGGCAACCAACATGGGCTGAAGACGGGTCTCAGAACGACTGACAGCTTTTCCCTTTGGTGAGGTGAGCTCTTCTCCTCACAGCTTCAGTTCGAGAGAAGGAGAGGCAAAGTCTCTCCTGCTCCCACTGTCTTTTCTTGCCAGTTGCACTTCGTAGGTTCTGCCAGGGGGATAGGGTCTCTGGAGCAACACCTAGTCATGCAGGGTCGTGGGTGCATCCAGCTGGCCCACCCTGCCTCTATGCCACCTCAGACCCTACGGGGCAAGATCAATTGGGGCATGAAGTTGTCTGTGGTGAACCTACGCTTTCACAGGTCTTGCCTGGCACAAGCTTCCCCCCAAACTTCTTTTCTTTTGATCTGAGATTTGCTTTAATATATTCCCTTTCTACAGGCTTTTCTTTACGTTTCCCAATTAAGTCTTTCTTCTTCCCTCCCTGCCTTTCTCCCTCTCTCTCACACAACTACTGGCAAATTGCAGATTTTCCTTCTGTAGGACTCACAGATAATTGGCTCAACTCCTCCCTTGAAGTCAGTGTCAGACACAGGGGAAGGAGGGGTGCTGAGGGGGTGGGATTTTTATGCCTATTGAAAAAATCTTTTCTTCTCTAAACAGAAAGTTCATATGCATTGCAGACTACACATTCCCCGTCTTTCCACCAGAGATCTCTATATATGCATGTCGGGGGAATGAGTTAGTGTATGTGTACAAGAGACGCAGAGTCTTCACTTACTTGCAAGCTGTAAATTGATAAGCTGTTCCTAAAGGATCTATACTTCTGTGCTGATCTTTTCTGGTAGGCAGAAATGGACTGACTCATTTTCCAAATAGGGGCTTTCTGTCCATAATTCCTGTAATGCTTTTGACATATGAAATACTTTCTCCCATTCCCTCAACCTCAAAGATAATACGTTAGGATTGCTGGGTGGTTTGATTAAGAAATAAGAATAATGTGTAACTGCTATTCTTTCATTAATATTTAAGTAAATGAAAAACTAAACTAGAGCTGTGCAAGAAAAATGCAAAAAAAAAAGTCAAACTGAAAGTGTGGGGGATCGAGGGTCAGAAAAAGAAGAGAAACAAAGGAAAATTAGAGTGAATTCAAGGAGTTTGTTCAACCCCAAGTGAAAAAACATGTTTGCAGTTTATGCCACTGTTTATTGACTAATTTTTTCTCCTTTTTGAGCTGAAGTAATAGTGTAGATCTACAAGTCTATTTTAAAATATGTAAAAAGAAATGATTTTGAAAGATATGGAATGAAGCATTTCAGCATTTCCCACTTAAAACTCCTATCGGAGAAAAAAAAAAAAAAGGAAGAAGAAAAACACTTTGAGATTTTTAAGGTATTTGGCCATTAAGAAAACAGAAGGGAGCCACGATCTCCCAAATCCAAATATAGTTTCCGGTCTCCCATAATTCTCTCTCATTTTCTTTGAGCACATTTACTCCTCATTGAACATAAACTGCCTTGCCTGTTTCAACTCCAGACCAGCCTCCCCCCTGCCCAGAATGATTCCTGCAGCTTTTGAGGAATTCCTGAGATGTTGTGCTTTTTCTCCTGCTTCTCCTTCAAGCACAAGGAGGTTTCTGTTGTCACCCTCAGAATAATGCTCGCCTCCTTCTGCCATGCTCCTGGCACTGCACAGCAGCCGCTGAGGAGGGTGCTGTGGCTGTTGCAGGTACATGGTCTGACACACCTGAATGTCTCTCTGTGCCGATGGACCTTGCCATGAGCCGCACCCTGCTCTAACCATCTGTGAGAGGTAATGGCTCCCTCTAAGGCCAAACCTGAAGAGTACGTGGATTTCAGGCCCCCAAGCTATCACAAGGGCAAAACACAATTGGCTGAGTTGGGAAGCAGCAGTTCCTGGCTTCCTCCTATTCAGACAACTTAAAATTTAGGAAGAGCATGGCTTGGCACAGCACCACTGAAACACCTCTGGCTTCTGGTAATGGGTCATGACCTGAACTCAGCTCTTTTTAAACCACAGTACCAGGACTCCTTTACCAGCTCTTGAGTCTTTTCTCTTCGGCAAGAAGTAGAGAAGTCTTTTTATGGCTCAGACAAATTTTTGAAGTAAGATATCATGCTCTCAGTTCTTAAGTCATTGGTTCAGATCAAACCTGAACCAAAAGTTGCCACCTCTGGTGTCTGGTCAACAGTTTGTGTAGCTTAGATCCAAACAGAGTGATTAACATCCTGGTATCACTGCCGTGGGAGGAATTCCTGCAAAAATCAGCAAAGTCAAGACCCATAGTGCTACAGAGTATAAACTTCTCTTTCATCCCTATAGCTCGCATGTAGTGAGTGTAAGGTTTCTCTGCCAAAAAAAAGAGAGAAGTGTAGTCATCCTGAGACCATCTCATCAGCCTGGAATCTCAGCCTACTCAAGCTCTTTTATAAACCAAATGCAAAACTCTTGCCTAGCTGGATTCACCCAGCCCAAACTCCTACTCAGCTGTCTTCTCTAGCGTTTAAAGTAGCCAACCGAGTTCCTCAAATTGTATCAAAATAAAATAGGAATGTACTTTACTAGGCACCTTGGCTTTATTTGATCTCTTAGCAAACAGCTAGCAAAATAATACACTACTTTTTAAATAAGCCTTTGAAAGATAATTTTTAACTATGAGCCTTCAGAAGCTCAAGAGATGTTGCTGTAGCTTCTTGTGGTTTGGTTTTTTTTCTTCATTTTTTTCTGGTGTGCTCCCAGTTCAGGAGTTGACAGAAGGTTAGGCTTTCATGCCTTCCCTTGGGGCTCAGGAGACCAGAGCTCAAAAATCCCTGCTTTTCCAAAGATGTCCTGAAGGGTGCTGGTGGAGAAGTCACATTATATCTGTCCCCATCTAAGAAGTAAGGATGGCAGCACCTCTTTGCTTTTAGGGTTTTAAAGGGAATAAGTAGATCAGAGGGACAAAGCCACTGCTGGGAGTAAAAGTTCCCAGTCTCAGCAGTTTCCTCTGGTTAGTCAGAGACCATCAGCCTTTCTTAGAGCTTACAGATATTTACTAATTTAAAAGCCAGGCATACAATGAATTACTCTCTGGAGGCATTTCTCCCTCCTACTCCTCCAGTCTATAAAGGAATCCTAAATGATGTTTTTATCTGGCTAAGTCTGTCTCAGAGGATGACAGGCTGTGGCTGCAGAGAAGCAGCACCAGTACAAGGGGCTGTGCCTGCCTTGCTGGGTGACACTGGCCATGGCTTGTGGTGCGGTCCTCAAGTCTGGGTGTCCAGTATGAGAGACAAGAGAAACAGAAAATGTGAAAGGTGAGTTATACAAACTGAACAACATAGTTTATATAGGACTACCTGAAAGCATATGACTCAGCAAGTCATCAGCACATGTATCTGTCATCTCTGAGGCTGGTGTGCAGGTCCTGCCAACTCATCCTTGGGACTGCCTCAGCTGTGGAAAGTGCTCCAGCTGGTGCAGCTGTGGCCAGTAGAGAAGACAGCTGTGCTTATTTTGGCTCTGCCTAGACCATGGGTGAGCAGAGAGGGAGGACTTGAGAGGACAAGTCAAGGAAAGAGAAAAAAACGTTTCAGGGAGAGGATGAGTAAAAAGATGTAGAGAGGAATGGGGAGAGATGAAGAGAAAATATTGCTGTTGTGTGTTGTGCTACCCACCTGGCTCCAAATGGTGGTGAAGACCTAAAGTGAAATGACTTGGTGGGGCACACAAGCTGGCAACTGCTCCTCAGACCCCTCAGAACAGCTTCCTCCTCTCTGAAGAAAGGTCCATCTCCAAGGCAGCACACACACCAACCACCCCTGCACCAGGATCTGGGGCAGAGTGGGCTCGTGGGGAAGAGATGTTACTGTAATTTATACCTTCTGCAGCCCCAGGTGCGAGTTGCAGCTGAAGACAGAGACTGATGTGATGGGCTGATGCCGCAGACCCAGTCTGTTTCTCTCCACCTTAAGGCAAATGACAAAAGTGACAATGGCATGCTGCTCAGCTCTGGTCAGAATTAGTTTAAGACAAAAGATGTTCCAAAGCATTTGTCTCCTCTTCAAAAGCAACTGCATCAGAGATTAAATATTTAAACCAGCTTTTCTCTCTCTTTCCCCATTCTTTTCCACTCCTCTCATTATTCATCAAAGCAGGCTCATTTTTCCACTCCCTCACCTTCCCTCCCTCCCACATTCACTTCTCCTGCATGCTGAAAAGTTAGTCTTCAGGAGTTAGTAAACTGCAGGTACCAAGTCATATTCTGAAAAGCAGGTAGATGAGCAGCCACAAGTATTACTACCCCTGCATTACATGTACCCCTTCAGCATTTAAACTCAGTGAAGGGCTCTCCGGAGGTGTTACAGTGACTGGGAAAATAAGTAATGATCATCAGTTATGACTGAGAACAGTAATACTTGGGAGAATACAGCTGGAGAAGGCACACATTTGAGAAAGTGGTGGTCTGAGTTAAATTCCTGGTCCTGTCACAGAATTTGTGTATGACTCATTTGTCAATGTCCCAGGGTGTAAGATGGGTTAATAATATTTACTGAGATCCCTGCAAAATGGAAAAGCATTACTTTTATGTGAAAAACATCCAGGTAACCACTTATTTGCTGCATTTGCTGTGAATAGTTTTTAAAATTACATTTTAATGAAATACTTTTGAGGAAAGACTGCATTTCTAGTCCTTCTCCTTTTCTTTTGTCACTGACACAGCAAGGACCCTTTCATTTTCATTCCATTGCTGAAATTTTTTAGAACTTCCCCATCTTTCAGAAATTACTGAGAAGAAAAATTAAAGTTTAAAATACCCCATTATTCAAAAAAGTTTCAGGGTAGAACATGGGGGAAGAAGCCCCACAGAGAGTATGATTAATTTCTTTACCCTTAGTGAACACCAAGGGGGTTGCTTTAGAGCCTCCCAGGCCCTGATGGTGGAAAAGCGACCCCCACCACATCCATCTGTGTAACCTGTGATCCTGTCAGAGCAGAAGGACAAGTCATATGCTCACCTGACACTGCCTGCAGAGTGCTGTGTCAACCTTTCAGGAAGGAGTGGGCCCACATACACATCATGACTCTCAGTAGCTGTTCAGCATCCCATTTCCCTGTCTGCTCCTGCACCCTATGTCCACAGAGATAACTGCACACCTGGGAGGGAGCCAACACCATCTCTCCTGCTGAATGATGCTGGTGGGAAGGGGTTCATTCAAAAGGCCCTCAAAGCTCTCCTCTGACTGATACCATCCTAATGGTTTCAAAAGACAGAGAAGGAAATGATCCCTTTTGGGCTGTTTCTACAGCTGTGTCCTCACCGCTGTTACTTGGCTCCCCAGGATATGCCCTCACTTGTTCTCTTCTACCATCTGTTGAAGCCCTTTTACCAGGGATGATGATTGTTTCTGGAAGATTTTTACCTGAAATGGAAATATGAACAACTAAGGAGAGCAGAGGGGAAGGAGGAATTGGGAGAACATGAAGAGGGCTGGGGAGGGAAGCCCTGTAAGTCTTCACAGAAAAATCTCTGATCAAAAGCACAAAGAGGCTCATTAGATACAGCTGAAAACAAAGACAAAACAAATGGCATGGAAAAAGGAGGAGATGCATGAAAAATGCGTGAAACTGAGACTGACAAGCCAGAGCTCCCTGCAGCATATGTGATGGTGCCTGTAACCAGCTATTCTGTATTGGCCTCTACTAAGAAGTGGCCATTATAAGTCTGAGTCTGGCCAGATCCATACATAGGATTAGCCGTGTCCATATAAACATTCCCATCCAGAAGCCCTCCTTGCCTTGCAAGCAGAATGCAAAATATTGCTTCTCTAAGGAAGTTTGGTTTCTCACTTTCATTCATACTCCATCTACACCCGTGCTTCCAGAAAACAGAGGTTTATTCACCTGTAAAACCCGAAGCTCTTTACAGGTATGTTCTTCTAGCACAACTCTGCCAACACTGTTGTCATTTTATGCCTGGGAGACAAGCTTCTCTAAATCCACCACTGCTCCCTGAAGCCACACGGGTGGACTGCACAACTTCAAGCTCATCACATGGATGACTCCCTTGATTGTCTTCCTGGAACCAGAGCCTGAGCACTGGAGATACTTAGTACTTAGCTGATTTTCTTGGGTTGCCACTCTGAAGCTTGATGGTGGCTCTGGTTCTACATCTGCATGATTCTGTGCAGGTTTTATTTGGCACTTGGTTCACTGTGGTTGCCTACAAGAAGAACAGCAGCAACATGATGATGATCAGTGTGAATTAGGGCACTGTTGTCATACTGAGTTAATTGGTTTTGTGCCCTCCTCTATTTAAAGGACCAGTCCTATGGTAAAACCTGGGCAATTACGGCACATGTTCTTTTTTTTTTCTTTTTCTTTTTTATTTTCTTTCTTTCTTTTTTTTTATTGTGGGACGGGGATATGCAAGCTAGAGCACAGGAAGTTCCACCTCATCATGAGGAAGAACTTCTTTACTGTAAGGGTTACAGAGCACTGGAACAGGCTCCCCAGAGAGGTTGTGGAGTCTCCTACTTTGGAGACTTTCAAGACCCGTCTGTATGCGTTCCTGTGTGACTTGCCCTAGATTCTACAGTCCTGCTCTGGCAGGGGGGTTGAATTCGATGATCTCCAGAGGTCCCTTCCAACCCCTAACATTCTGTGATTCTTCTTTTGCCATTCCTTTCATTAAGAAAATAAGAAGGTTTTGAGGATTGAAAAATGCCTAATTCCTTTCATTTGAGAGATATTCTACACCTTTATTTATATCCAAAGAAAGCCAGTGAATGGGAATCATTCCAGATGGAAGAACAGGTGAGAATGACAGATTGTTCTTTTGTATTTCTTTTTGTTCTTGTTCTGTTTCCCCCTCTCAGAGGACTGCAATCATGTACTCAAAATCCAGAGTGAAATCCATTTTAATAATAATGGTAATACTATGCTCTCTTGGTGTAACTTTTTTGCTAATATCTCCACACATTCTGCAAATATTGAGGAAGCTAGGCTCAGCCCTTCCTATGGAGCAGGAACATAAATATTTCAGCTGTTTACAAATGGAAAAACTAAATGTGCATATAGGTTTTAAGCAGTTACTCTCAGGTGTCTCAGGGTGAGTGTCTCCAGACATGAGCTCCCTCTACCCACTCTCCAAACTAACTGCAAACTGAGCAACTGTCACTAATGAGTTGCTGAGCATGAGTTAATCGGTCCTTTTAAGATATTATATAGCTTTTGGCCAGTTCAGAGCATGAACAGAATGAGTTGTATCTGTCTGCAAAGACCCACAAAAATAACAGCCTGCAGGATTGGAAATAGAGTCCTCATCTCCCTGTCCCCTGTCCTGGGCATCAGCTGCATGGCCAGGAGGTGACACAGCACACAGAGATGTGTCTAACAAATGCTTGCTGCAGAGTAACCATCAGGGAAGTGTAGTTAATGGACATGTCGATAACCTCATCTGTGTCCTTAAAAGGAACCAGAGCACAAAACAGCTTTGGCCCAGTTTATCAGAGGCAGTGTTGCCTGCCACAGTCTCTCCACAAATATATGTCAGGTCCTCAAAATCATGAAACAGGCTTAAAAACTGCAAGATTAAATCAAACTAGATAAGAGGAAAGAAGTCCTGAGGGTGCTGCAGGGTCAGGTTTTTCTCTGCAGTGGAAATGTCTAGCATCTTATTTTTTAACTAAAAAATCCGAGCTGTGACTAAAGCTTCTGTATTTGCACATATTTCCTGACCAAATTTGAAAGAGTCCCTTTAGTTAATGTGTAATTGGAGAATTTTCCTGAACCAGCCTGCTTCCTCTGCCTGCAAATCTCTCTGATGATCTGGAATTGGGAAAATACAGATTTTTCAGTGACAACTACAACCAGTTCTTGTTTGTATGGAGCCAGCAGTGCTGCTGCTTGCCTCCTCAGGGACAAGATTTCAAGGCTGGGAAGATCCACCCTGAGCCTCCACCCCTATGCCCTGCCCAGCAGAAGCCATAGGACAACACCAGCCATTCCTTGCGTGAACCTGTTTCCCCTGCACAGGCTGCAGGCTGCGCTAGCCTGGCAACCCAGTTTTACTAGCCTGAAAGCTTATCAAAGTGGTTTTTACTCTGGTGTAAATGACTAGGCAAGCTACCGAGTCAAAGGAAATCAGATCTAAGACGGTTTCTATGTGTTTGTTCTGACTGAAGACTTGGAGGATGTGTACAGGAGTATAAATTTACCCATTACCTTCTCCATCACTCTGTACACTCCCAGCCTCCCTCTGTGCAGAGGAGCTTGTTCCTCTTTAAGTAATCTCGCAACAATCCAATTAACAAGAAAACTTTCCATCTTCAGCGCAGATGAAACTGCGAGATTATTAAAGGTTCCCATTGGCTCTGACCTGCACTTTGCTTTGAAGCAAGGGGCAACTGCATCTGTGAAACGAACAGACGGGACAAATTTAATTACTGGCAAACTAACCCACCAGGATTTCCACTCCTGCTGGAGTGTAGAGTAAAGGGTCTGTGGTTTATGGCAGGTCAAACAAAGAAAAGGAAGGGGATAACCATAAGAATTTCTGCTGGAAATCACTGCAAATTAGGATAGGATGCAAAAACCTGGAGCTGCTTCATCTGCTAGCCTCTTCCACGTGGTACAAACGTAAGCCACATGGCTTTTTTGTTCTGCCTCAAGGATTTTGCCCTTTTACCACACAACTTAACTGTATATAGTACCCTTCTTAAGGGAGGGGGTAGGGAAAAAACATAAGGAGTTCATTTTTTTCCACTTTTACACTTGAAGATAGTCTAGGTAAGCACCTGGAAATAGCGATTCATCTTTCTCAGTGTGTTTTGAAAGGCACTTTACACTATTTTAACACTACAGAAAGGAAACCAGGCACACAGATTCATGGCACACCTGTGATTCCTTTGGTGAGTGACAGCACAGACTCAGTGCTGCCAGTGAGGGCTTGAAACCAAATTCAGCAGCAAAGGTGAAGCACTCAGAATGGTTAAGGAGCGCTGCAAACCAGTCACTCTAGTGCAGTCCATTGTCGATGGCACAAGGGCCATGGGTACACACACCTCTCAGAGTCCTTTATCCTGCTCCTCCAATGAAGCAAAGTCTTTGCTGCTGATGGACCATTCCAGGGTGGGCTGCTCCTCCTTCAGGCCCATGGCATTGTTCAGACAGGGAGATGGATGGGAGGAAATAGGAACACAAGTTGGCATAGCAACCTCAGGCTCTGCGCTTTCAGGCTTATGCAACCACAAGCAGGTTGGGAAGGTGTGAAAGGGCACTTCCCTCCTCTTGCACACACAAAACCTCATCATCCCACGCTTCACATCCTTGGTAGTTAAACAGAAATCAGCTTTGTTCTTCCCGTAAAGCCTTACCATTGCCTTACATTTTCTTCTAGAGGCTTCAGAAGCATTTGGGCAACAATGGGAGACTCCAAAGCACCCTTCACCCCATCCATCACCCATCAGAGCATGCCCTGAGAAAGGTTACTGGCTTTTTGCCCACCACCAGCAGCTAACCAAGGGTGCTTCAAGTACACACTGTACCACTAAAATTAGGACTTATGACCCCTTGATGGCTATGCTGTAGGCCTTGGTGGATCTCAGCACAGTCAACCTTACAGAACCCTGTGCTGCACCAGAGAAACACAATTCTGCAGCTCCAAGGACAAGTTGAAGAGGGTGTAGGACAGCTTTTTGCTCTCATTGGAATAGGAAGCTTGGAGATTTTAGGCACTAAGCATTTTCAGGTGAATGGTAAGCAGCTCTTCTGTCCTCTTCCTATAAGCAATAGGGAAAGGTGAAGAGAAGCCAGGGTTTGTTTGGTTTTTTGCAAAATGAATCTCCAAGAGGCTCTTCCAGCATATAGCAGTTCATGGGGTTGATTTGAGATCTGCTTTCAGCTTGGCTCATTGCATCTTCAGTTATGAGATTTTTAGATACCACTAGCAACTGTATCTATCATCTTAGACCAATTTTATTTGAGAATACTGAAAAGGGCAAATAGAGAATAAATCTGATGTTCTCGCTCAATCTGAGCTAATGTAAACTCTTGCCAGCAGGGAGAGCTTTAAACTGGACAGATAGGCAGCTTGGTCAGAGGTGCAAAAGGGCACTGCATGAGCCGAGCATATGGCTCCCCAATAACCAGTGCAAATCCTTGTGGTTTTACAGTAAATCTCCTAACAGCTGATGAGATTCAAGTCCTCCCAGATTTGGATCTGTCTGCTGAGAGAAAAAACATCTCAGTTTTATTTATATTTTAAAGCAGGGAAAGCAACACAAGGATAACAAACCAAGATTTTCACACATGCAGAGAAAATTTGGCAAGCGTCACTTGAATTAACCCTACAGATTCAAAGGTTTGGAAGTAAAGGCAGGTTATTCCTCTTTTCATTCAGAAAATAAATATTAATAACTTGCAAGGCAGTCTCATGACTCGGGAAGAGATGACTCATGCTTCAAAATGCTTGGTGGGACACTATTAACATTGCTACAAACACCTTCAGTGTCCCATTAGCACCTAGCTGGAGATGCCAGGACTTCCTATGTAGTCGCCACATAAGCAAAAAGCCTTGGCTGCCCCAATATTAATGTTTTGATATCCCTCAGTGTCTTGACCTGCCAAACATGCCCTGCTGTGTTTCTCAGTGAACCTAGCAAAGCTCCTTTAAGCATGGATCACCAGAGGGGGTGAGGAGTGTTTGGCTGGACAAAGCTTGGCGAGTTCACTACCTGCTCTGTGGCTGGTCAGCTCTTTTCTTTACAGAAATCATCTCTAGACGGGGTGTAGTTTTCCAGCACTCCAGACACTGAGCTTCAGGACATTTATTGTATGGGTTGCTGGAGCAAAACAGATACAGATTCTTTTGGGGTACTTTTAGGCATTTCTCATCCTCTGGATAGGAGGGAGCAGGGGAAGGTGACAGAGGGAGTTGGCAAGCTATCACATCTATTCTGAAGGTGGATGTACTTGTGGAAAGGGAACAGGTACACAAGTTGCCTTGAATGTCCTTTAACAGCTCATACAGCCACCTGCCCCAACTCCTGTCTCACAGCTGTTCTCTGTGTGGCCCACGGGACTCATGAAAATAGATCTGCAAAGGAAAGGGAGGGAAGGATAGTCACACCTTGTGCCATCACCTTTAGAGGGGAAAGCTGCCCCTGCTAGAGACTGTCCTAGGTTATGACACTAAGATGAAAATTACGGGCAGCCATAAGAATGAAATGTCAAGTACTGTCACCTCCCCTCTGGTTCTTGCTGAAGGAAGCTAACAGACCTAAGACTGCAGCATGTCAATCCCAACTCCACCGAGATCACACAAAGTCATAAATAGCCAAAGAATATGTTACAGCATGGTTTTTAACTCTAGCTTAAGCTAAAGATTTTTCATTCACTAATTGTCCCATATCTGCAGTGCAGTGAGGTCCTGGAATATTGCCTGCATCTGCATGTGGTGATGGAGATGTCCCTCAGCTTTATTCAAACTGTCAGACCTTGCTACCACACGCAGACAGCTTCCACCTTGCTCACCAACCACTATCTGTCCTGAGAGACAGTCAGACACAGCAAGCCAGTTATAGAGAAGGTGTATTACCCTGTGAGGCTGTGACAGAGACCAATGCATAACGTGGGCCAAGCTTACATTCAGTTTCTGGCTGGCATACATGGCCCATGCATCTAAGCATGATTTGCTCCCTGCTGTTTCTCTCAAGTGTCTCTATAGCCAGGGCTGCTTTGCATTTCTCCCCACCATGGCACCAGCAGCAAGCCTGACCCAGCTACAGACACGGTTAGGAAGCCATATCCCAGGTGTTGGGGGAGTTGTGAGAGACACGGTAAGTGGCTTTCACAGCGCTTCATTGCTGCTGGAGGGAAGTGCCAGCTCTGAGGAGGAAGCCATCAGGGGATAAATTTAAAAATGAGCTGAGTGGCTCTTTGAGGAGGTGCCTTGCTGGGGTGGCAGAGAGCTGTTCATTGTTCTCCTCCCCAGTGGCTGCCCCCTCAATCTCTCAGCTCATGCAGGGATTTACAAGACCTCCATGCCAGACATTTTCTTCAATTTGGCCTTTTGACCAAAGCCACTCTCAAATGAGAGGACAGCCAAATTCTTTCACATTTCTACTGCTTTCTGTTGTCTGCCATTGTCAGGGAGACTGAAAGATATTTACAGATACAGTGTCCAAGCACAATGGAGCTGGAGTCAGTGGCTGTGCGGAATGGCTGGCACTCTTGCCATAAGACCTTTAAGGACCTCTGTAAGACAAACAGATCCCAATTTGTGGTCAGCACAGTTCTTGCATTCTGCAAAACCACCCTTTGTGATTCCTCTTTGGCCATAAAGAGGAAAGTGAGTGTGCACGTAACAGAGTCCTGTTAGATAATGCCCCTCAAGTGTAGCACCATACCACTATAGGCTTTGTCTCGAGTAGGATTTGAAGGTGGAGAGGGGGATCATTAACAATACTTTCCCTGCTTCATGCTCTCCTGCCAACTTTTCTGCACCTAGAACTTTACTCTCGCCCTCCAGCATTGACTCTGGCCAGTCCCACTCAAAGTTAGGCACTGGTCCACTGGTAAAACTCTTCCCATCTCCCAAAGCTCATTGTACCAAGTTGGGTACTGCAGAGAGCAAGCAACAGAAGGAAAAACACTTCACCAACAGAAATGGATTTTTCTCTCCACAGTCTCCACAAGATGTGCTAATTGTTACCACTGTAACCCCACGATCCTTTCTGATAAGCAAGCTAAAGAGCAGATGGCTATTATGAAACTCCAGGGAGATGGATGGGTGCATAGTGAAGTAGACACATTGACTACATGAGCCATGTATGTCAGACAGAAAACTAAACACAAGCAGTTTGGAGTGCACGGGTTTCTGCCTTGAAAGGCAATACCTACTATTTATGTCTCTGGCCAGCCATTCTTTGGAATAATGAACTTGAGTGTGGTCCTTTCTCAGAAAGATCCTGGGGAATGGTGGAATGTCCTGTGACTCCATGTCTGGAGTCCAGCTTAGAACACCCTCTTCTCCCAGAAGGCCACATCTCCCTGTCCTCTCAGTCACATCCTGCCAGAATCCACTACATAAGTCTGTAAAAGGAAAAATCTGCTTTTGACATCCTTATTTTGCCTTATTTAGAGTAGGGACTAAACCCAAACCTCTGGGAACATGACCTGACCATCATATCCCTGATGATTCAAGAGTTGGGGACCTCAAGTTCTGCTGGGGCTACTCCTTTTTGAAAATAATTGGTACTGCTGAAGTGAGGATGGCCTTAACACTCTCCCATGGATGCTGAAACAATGCCTTTCACTTCTCTCTGACCTCTTGAGATGCTCATGTTGATACAATGATGATCTTTGTGATACCTCAGCAAATCAAGGAAACATGCAGCTTTATGTATGAGATATCCATAAAGCCTTTCCTATAAGATAGTAGATAAGCTTCTTTGTGAAGTAACTAAAACTAGAGGATCTGCTACCTTAAGTATAGATTGTTTTTTCTGCTGAAATTAAAGGTAGTTGAAAGACTTTTGCTTATTACTGCTCCATGAAGGTCTGGATGCCTGTGAAAAACAGGCAGCAACATTTGGAAAAGAGAATGGCCCTGAAGAGAGCCTGAGAGAGAGACCTCTGTGCTATATGCTTTTTAGCAGATTTTAGGACCCAAGAGGAAAGAAACTCTCCCTGCCCATTTGATGTCTGATGTGTGTACAGAAGCAGGATTTCATACCTCCTTGGTAAACATACAGGACCATGTCAAAAATCACCAGCTGCATTGCCAGTTTCTTTGCCTGATGAAAATTACACTTTGGTTGAAAGAGAGAGCAGCTGTGTATCTATCCTTCTGTAAGTGGTAAGCCCTTTGCACATGGGAGACACCTTAGACAGCAAGATTAACAGAGGATATAACCATAGTTCACAAACACCTCAAGGATGCAGACATCAAGGAAAAGAGAGAAGTGTTTGGCATGGCTTGAGAAGCACACCATGTAGTCCAATGCCATGACAGCCTCTGAACGTGGGGATCTGGCTGGCTTTGGACTAATCTCCAGGGGAAGTGCTGAAAGCTGCATTGCTTTCTGTCGCTTGTAAAACCCAATTCAGATACTGGGAAGTGCCCTGTAGGGAGCAATTCTCTTCTGGCAAAGAGTTACTCTCTCAGAGCCTCTTCCATTGCTACAACTTCACAAGAACACACCATCACAATGAACAACAGACTTTCTAACCCCCAAATATCCCAAGCATCATACACAGTCATGCCTTTCATGAACAACCCTGCAACAAGAGTCCCAGGAGTCCTCCCAGGGCAGGCTGCAGCACATCTTAGCCTTCAAATACAGCACTTTGAGGAACTCTCACAAGCAGAAATCCAGGTCTAGTCTGCCATTACGAAGACGGATGGGAGGCAATGCAGATAAAAAAATAAGGAATGCACAGCTTAAAATGGGAAGCTGCCCATCTGACTGTCTCTTGGAAGAATTTTCTTTGCTTCTAAAATCTGACCCTGGGCAACTCCCTCTCTGTCCAGAGGTCTGGAGCTGTTCTTGTTGGTGTCACTGGATGAATATTGCTGAAGGTTGAGATGTATGATGCTGTCAGGCATGGACAAAGGGGAGCATGCCCTTCTCCCAGGGAAGGAGACAGCAACGTGGTGAGGGTGGGAAGATGTCAGTCAACATTTGCCTCCCTTGAGAAGCTGGACTCGTGCTCTTTGAGCAGCAGGAATGCTAATCATCTGGGTGAGCTCGTTGTTCTGCTGCTTGCAGTCTGATTGACAGCAGTAAGTAGAACTGCATTTCTCTATGGGCCAGCTTGCATCCTATGAGCTTGAACAGATTGGAGGCAGAGTTTGGAGTGGGCTCTGTCATCTAGAAGAGGCTGGAAAGGCCCACACTGGTAATGAAGTGGGGACAGTCAACATCTATGTAGTGTAGACCCTCCCACTATGCAAACTCAATTAGTTTTTTTGCTGCGTTTTGTGTTTCCATGCTGCAGATCAACTAATTTTCTTAGTTCAATTACAGTTACAGCTATTAAAGCCTAAAGCATGACTGGCTGATAGGGTTTTGAAGAATCTGACATTTTGTAGCTAAAAGCGTTATCAAGAGTAAGCAGCGTTAACCTCTTTTCTTGCTTCCTTTTTTTTCCTTTCACATAAGCAATAGACATTTGCTCTCTCCAGCCGGATGCCCTGCTCACACCAGAGTCTGGGCAGCCCACAATAAAAGACTGCCTTCCCATGGCTTTGCAGCCCAGTCTTCCCAGGTAAGCCAGAGAGTGTCCAGCCTACTGCAAAGGAAGGTAGATCCCCCTCATGAAACCACCTGACATGAAACATCACATTGTGTTTGCCATGCAAACACACACGTGGCAGAAACTCCCCTAAATGACATGTCCTGGGTGGGCTGGGCTCCCATTTGCTTTAGTAGGAGGGTGACAGCCCTCTTCTGCTTGTCTATCCTGCCTCCCCAGAGTGTGTTATTGCCACGTATGGATATAACCTTCTCTGCTTCTCTCTCAGTCTTACTGTGCTGCACCTACATATACATCTACCTGCACACTTACAGGAAACTCAGCACAGGGACCAACTTTAGTGGGCCCCAGTTGCTGTCAGCAGCAACTCCTTGTGCATTTTTAGCAGCAGTAAATCAAACCAGGGACACTCCCAAATGAAAGTCTTTGTTAGACAGCAAAGACGCAGAAACATTTCCCAGAATCCAGTTGGTTCCTCTTCACTCTCTGAAAAGCATTGCTATGCTCCAAAATCCTTTTAAGCTCATCAGAAACCTCCACCTCAGAGGGGATGGAGGTGATTGACAGCTGTGATGCTGACTGGAGTCTCAGCACAATAGACCAGAGAATCACCATCAGGGAAGGTTTGTTGTGGTGAGTTATGTAGCAGGAGAGCTGCAGAGCTGTCTGGAGGAGCTACAGTGGCTAAAAGACACCATCCATGCAGACAGAGACGGCAGAGCTCACATGGATGTTTGGACAAATGTTGCCTTAATAAAGAGGTGGATTTAACCAAAGCCACCAATGCGGCCAAAATGGCCCCAAACCCAGCTCTGATGTGTCTCTGCAAAGGCCACAAGCACATGGCTGACCAAGCTGTGGCCTCCCTGGCTTCTGTTTTTTTTCCTCTGCCATAGTGCAGAGAAACAGGCATCCTCATCACAGAGCTAATCCAGGCTAGGCAGGTGACACCTTTTCCTAAGCCTCCCTCCATGTGATTCATCTGAGAAATACTGTCTTGCAAAGGTTTTGGTTATGGGTCTATTCCCAAAATGGCAACATCCCTTCACATTCTGCCACCCACTGAAGAGATTTCCTCCTCTCATCCCGCCCAGGTGGATTTTCATTTTGCTAGCAAGCCTCAGTCAAATGTTTGATAGCAGGCAGCTATCAGTGTACCACTGAGCATGCACCTCTTCATGAACATGTAAGCTCATGCCTCTTCAATATTTTTGCCATGATGACCAGCAAGAGGGAATCTCAATACAGCCTACTGATGTGTCTTTCCTTATCTGGAAGTGAGCCTGGTTTATGATTCTGCTTCTAGTCCTGGGTACATATTTAGAGAGGTAGAGGATAAAACTGCCCAGCAAGCTCCTCAGAGCTTTCCTCGCTCTTTATTAAGACCTTGAGATAGAGGTTGCTTCTTATCTTAGCTGGTGTGGGTCAAGGTACTTCCTAAGGCAAAGGAAGGGCTAGTGGGTCCCTGCAAGCAGTGGATTTCTGCAGATAAAGGTTCACAGCAAGAGCTTGACTTTTAGAAGGGAAAGAAAATCAAATCCTTCAAAACATGTCTGCTTTGAAGATTAAATCGTATTCAGTTCAGCCTATTTGTATATTTAGCACATTTTCTTGGCACAGATATAGATGCAATTCTCATTTCGTTTACACAGCTGCAAATCCCCATCTGAGTTAAAAGAAGAGGGTAGAGTCAGAGCCTGTTAATGCACCCTGGAACAGATATTCAATCTTGTAATTCACAGTTTATGCTAGACCTTAACTGCAAGAGACTAAGAGGTTGTCTTTCTACTGAGAGTCAGGACGCAGGACTTAGAAACAGACTAACACAGTCTACTTTTAGAAGCCAGTTCTGCCCCGATCTGTACTTGCAAAGTGTCCCAACACATTGTGGGTAATTAGCTTCTCAGTGGTGAAAGATTGCTGTGGTTTCTATTGGGATAATCCATGTCCACAGTCTAAGCCTTGTATGGCAGCCTGGCATCACTGTCAGAGCCTGGCTTGTGAATGGTCTGTGCACCAGTACAGTCAGCAATGCAGAAAAAATACAATTCCCTATTCTTCAAAAGGGAGGATTTAAGCAAAAACCTTGTGGGAAGAGACATATCATGGATACACAGAACCATTGGAGACACTGGTTGGAGTCAATTTTGGAGGGTGCGTTTCGGCTTATGGAGAATTTGGAGGCGATTCAAACCTGCCACTAAGAGCCCAGTCCTAAATGGAAGAATGAGATCCAGCAGTCCTCCCCAGTTTCCATCTCCTCCTTACTGATAAAGCTTGTTAGGTGTAATTTTTCTTCTATATTCATTATTTGTAGACTAGACTACTCTTTCAAGACTTTTTTTTACAGAAATATGCCATTTTACTGATGCCATGTTTTTTGACTCCAGGACCAAAATATGGCATCTCCATATGGTTGCAAAACATATTAGACAGCCTGAACATGGATGTAAGAGCTAAACATTAAAGATACAGTAAAAATATGCTGTATATTTGATAATTCTGACTTCCTTAAAATGTTTTCCACATACACAAACCTGTACATGTTAATATAAATACCTGTAACTTTTACTCCTTCTGATCAAAGCCTGGATCTGGACTCCAGGATCTTCCTGGGAGCCTTGAGGCTCAGATTTGTTTTTTGACAGACAAAAGTAAATACCAGGGGCTGATGGATGGAATAACTCTGTTCACTGCTGGCGTAGTTCAGAAAGCTGTGTATGTGTGTGGGGGGCAGATTGGACTCGACATCTCCCAAACACTATGCAGCAAGTCAGCTTGGTGCAGAGGGTGCTTTAGCACACAGCTTACTTGGGAGAAGAACGCTGTGGGGAAATCATGGGCTAGGGCACCATTATGTTGCAGTTACTGCCTAGGTGGTGGAATGACACTCACTCAGCCAGACTGCACTGGTATAAGTGCTAATAGCCATCCTTTGTTGGGAACAGATTGAGGCCCTGCCCTGACAGCACCCAAGGCAACATCAGAGGCAGGGAAAAAAACCCCAGGTTTTAATATTAAAAAGCATATCAAGAAACTCCAAGACCTGAACAGGGCAATAGTCTGCTGCTTTGGCTGTGAACTCTGTATGTTCTATGCACTAGCTGTAGGACAGGACTGGTGTGATTCTGGGTCAGCCCTCTCCACCCTATAGGATGGGACATTGGAGATCTTGCTTATACTGCAAATAACTTAGCTCCCAGATTTTCTTTTGGGTCCTGGTCATGGGATCATCCACGCATCATGTACATTAGCTCATCCCTGGACTCTCTTGGAATGGATAAACCAGCTGCTACTGAGGCCAAAACGAGGTATCCTTCTATGGACATTTAGTTCTGTCCTTCAGGCAGCATGGTGGAGCCTGCACCTGGCTGGCTTCCTCAGCCCTATGCAGCCCTCCAGTATTGTGCCCCCAGGCACTGCATGTTCATACATCCCTTATACTACTTTCCAAGGCATGCAACATGTGCACCCAGCATGGAGCCATAAAAAACACTCCTGTGGGCTGCAATACAGCCCTCATCATTTCAGACTCCAAAGCTCAGATGTTTGGGTCAAGAGTAAACACAAGAAGAATAATGAATGTCTTTGGTGCAGATGGGTGCCCAAGAAGGCTCAAGGTCAAATACCATGTGATATAGATGCAGCCATCCTCATGTGAGTAGCTCTCAGCAAGACAGATACAACTCACACAATATTGCATGGCCAGGGAATGGAGAGCTCTCTCTGGAGTGGATAACTTCACCATGTAGCCACAGCTGCTTTCTGCCAAGGGCACTTTTCCATCTCTTTCTCTGGCCCAGAGCACTGACTGCCTGGTGTGACCCTAGGTCCTCTCTCCAGTAACCACAGCAGTTTTATGCACTTTCCAAGTTTGTGGGAACTGCTTTTGAGATTATGTCCTCTGCAACTGCTAACCAGTGCTCCCCCAGCATCTGAGGCTTGGTGGTGAGACACCACGTAACTTTCATCTAAGACTTAACTTGCCAGAGAAAATCTCAGAAATGGGGAGTTTTCAAGTCAAACTTCCTCCTTTAGGAGTCTAATAATGCCTATAAATACATGAAATAGCCTTTGATTAGGACCTTCTAACTGCTACTTATTTCCCTGGAGAATTTGACTGTTTACAGCTTTGCTCATTCTTCTGTATTCTCACTCCCAACCAACTGGAGGTTGTTATTTTGGGGCTGCATTCAAAAACACCCATATGTGAAGAACATAAGTTGCTTTCAGAACAAAAATAAATCATGGTTACGTACATGCTTTAAAATGCAGCCAGTCTCTATCTACTTGCAGAAGTATTCGAGCGCCTTTGTCTTTTGCAGTATTTACCCGACAACTCAGTCAGCAAAGCACCTGAGGAGGAGGATGGGTTGTAGCCATAACTCTCTTTTCAGACACATATTGGCTAGTTGAGGCACTGTCTTAGTCTATGAGGAAACCAGTTGCAAACCCTAATCCTCCCAATGAATTGCTTAGGAATCTAACTCAGGGTGGGCAGCTATCTCCACCTCTCCTATAGCACGTACCTGGAGCTTCTTTTGCCTCTTTCCCCTTCCCTCTCTCCATGCAGAGGTGCCAGCTGTACCTGGCTGTACCCTGGCCAGCTGCCTTTGCAGCTTGTGGGGAGCAGGACACAGACGGGATGGGCTGTGAAGGCTGCTGAGCCTTAACGATCTGGACTCTTTCCTCTAGGGGATAAGAAAGGTGAAGGACCAAGATTTAAAAATAACAGTTGTCAAGAGAGAAAAACTGCTTTAAATTTTAAAAACTGGCTGAACTGGCTGATTGCCAGGAGTGAGAGTTTACTGAAGTGGTGGATTGGTTTGACAACTGAGATCCCTTTTGCAGCTGAATAACATTTTCTCTGCTTTTCTTTCCAGTTTACATCAGTCCAGTAGTTAACCCACTCAATGCTAAGATGCAGAATACATATTGAAAGAGGGAAGCTTGTTTTCCTTTTCAAAGCCAGGACTAAGAATTAGGCTGAGAGCTAGTATTTCTACAATCCTGATGAACTCCAAAAGGAAAACTGTTTCCATTAACGTGTTTTCTTTGGAGAACAAGTAATATGTTTTAATGAAAAATATTTTTATAAGTGACTTTATCCAGCACATATAATATCATTTGACTTAGCTAATACTACCAGTTTAAATGTTAGTTTTCTGGATTCTCAGCTGTTTTTTAATCTTTGTCCAAAATGATCTTTTCATAGATTAAGAATTTTTAAAATGTAGCTATTTAGAGAATTGTGAATGGCAGTTCCAATATACTAACACATTTAAGCATGTGCACAGGTTATCCTCTTGATTAGCAAAAAGAAATACCTTATTTATTCTTCAGGTTATAACTAGTTGCAAATCTGAACCTCTAGCCAAAAAGAAACCGCTTCTTTTTTCCCAGAGAAACAATTTAAAAGTAAAAATGAAAAAAACCAAACAAACCCACCATGAATAACAATCATAAATTAAAATTTATTGTTCGCTAGCTTTAATGGCAGCTAAATATGGTGATTTTAAGATCACATTCATTTCAGCCAGCTGCCCTTGTGATGGTGACCTGATATTTCTGAGTGGGGCAATCAAATATGATCCTGTTATTTGGCCATCCACCTGTTACAAAGCAGGGATGGACAGGTCCCTCTGCTGAGGTGATATTGAGTTCCCATGTCCTCTGGCTCAGCTCTCTCTAACCTTGTGTGCACCACGCCTGTCTTTGTGTTCTCTGGGATCACATTCTTGCCAGAGACATTCAGATGTGCTTCACTGCCTGGATCCCGGGGCCTGATTAAAGGAAAATGAGATCTGTATAGCTCCTGTGCATGATCTTTATGTGTGGTCCTTCCTTGGTATGCCAAGGAGTTAGTTGTCTCTGTAAGAATCAATCTATAATCTCCATCCAGCCTTGCTCAGTACGCTCTGGTTCAGTACACTGTGGACTCAAAATGCCTTTCCAAGTACAGCAGCCTTATGATGCGGTGCTTAATGTTCCTTGATCATTTAGCCAAGTAAGTTAGAAAGATTGATTGTCTCATCTTTTTATGTTGCTATAGCTCTGGGCTGAGTGATGGGCAATTCCTGGCTCTCCTGGGCTAGCTTCACTCTCGCAGCTTCTCCTTGCCAGCCTCTCTGCCAGTCCTTTGATGACTCCTCCAGCTTTTGCCACTGATGGGTCTGTCTGCAAAGTAGGTTCATAGACTCCTAAAAAAGCTTTGGCTAGAAGTCTCTGGGTCTGTTGCAGGTGTAGAACTTTTTCAGTCTGAGAAAGTCACTACTCAGTTGACTTCTGCTGTCTCTGAGAGCTTTGTAACTGTGGCTCTACTTAGATGTGAGCAGTGTTTTTTTCTAGCTCCCAGCAAACATGTCTCAGCAGCAGTGTGGATGTGGGAACCCCATGTCCCTTAGGCAAGGGTGCTTCCTTAGAGAGAGCTACCTTGCAGATGAGCACAATGCCCTGAACTGGTGGTACACTCAGGGGCACTTTTCAGTGGAATTTGAAGAGGAGAGTTTACACCTAGTCAAGAACTCCCTACTCCTTCCCTCCTACATACACTGTGGGAGAAAAGTAAAATGCCCATATTTTGACTAAGAATCAGGCTCAGTCAAGTCAAAACAATATTTTAGGACATATACTACAAGCATATATATGGGTGATGCTGTATCAGAGAAATAAGACCTCCAGCACCACAGATGCAATTTTCTTGGGATAAAACCTTCAGTTCAGCCCTGTCCAGCTGACACCAGGAGTAAGGGCAAAGCAACCAGGGCATTGCTGCCCTTGGGAAAGCCAGGAGAAGGGGTGGTACCTGCAAGCCACCGTGGCAAGCAGAGGCAGGAATCCCTGGGAGGCAGGTATGGGGCAGGAGAGGTCAGCAGTTTCCAGCCTTGCAGGAAAACTAGAATTGAAATGCCCAGGTGGCTGTGAAGTCTTCAGATGCCTCAGAAAGGGGAGCTGCAAAAAATCCTCGGGAGGATGGATAAGTGTTCTCCCAAATTAGTCAGTATCTAAACATAGTAGCTCAACCCTTGCTGAATGACATGTAATCAGACCTCTACCTTAATGCTGTATTGTGTTGTTATACTGCATTATCAAGAATAATTATCATGTGCGTGATTAATATATCAATACCAACACAGTGTATTATAATATTTTTTCCCAGATTTATAAAATATTTCATGATGTTGCAATAGGAAAGAGACTTTACAAAATTTATGAGCTTTTTTTTTCCTAGAAAAATATCTTTTGAAGAAGACCAGTATCTTCTTAGAAACAAAAGCCTAGAAGGGCAAATTAACTCCATTCCCTTTTCCATAGAGAAGCACATTGCAATATCCAGTTCACAAGCTGTCCTAGCTCCATTTTAAAAGCCTCACTAGTGTTTGCCTCACTAGTCTTATCAGCAGGGGTTGCTTTAAGGTTAAATGCATTTGAGGAAAACTTTTGCTCATTTGCTCCTTTTTTAAAGTCATTCTGTAGTTTTAACAGCTTCTCTCCCAACCTGATATTTTCCTCCTGCTGTGTTTAGCTGGAGCCAGATTCAACAGAAAAGTTCCTGTGGCTGCTCCTCGTATGACAGCATTTCTTTAATCTTCCCAAGAAACTCCTCTCTCTGTCTGTTGAATTCACCTTTCCTGAACACGGCTTGACAAGGTTTGAAGGCAGCCTGCCAGCCTAGGTTTCACTGCAGCTGATACCCACTGTTCCTCAGATGTTTGAGCATCTGCAGAGCATTTTATAATTCCCTGAAGAGGTGCCCACATGTATCCTAGGAAGACCTGGACACAATCACTGTTCCCTTAGGATTGTCTTTTTCCATGCTTCATTCCAAAAGGCTTCTCATTTCAGAGGTGAAAAGCAGAACAGGTAATTAACCCATGGGATTTACTTTATCACAGCTGCTCTCATTTCCCTCCCCATTTCCACCAGGGTAAAGTCTCATCAAGATGAGATTCCTTTAGTTCAAAATGTGAAGCCTTGGGGGGAGATGGCTGTGGGGGACTCTTGGCTGTAGCAGGTAGCATGCTAGGACCCTGTACTGTATTTTCAGCTCTGATGCTGATCTGATATTAAGCGCTAGGCAGATCATTTCTTTTCCATGTCCCCTCCAACCATATGTCTGTTCTATCTGTTTATACATTTACGGTCCTTGGGGCAATGGCTATGTATTGCAGGGTATGGAATAAAGCCCAGCACAGTGCAGCTCGGATCCAGTGACTCTAGTTGCTGCTGTTTTAAATACTAATAACCGCAATTCAACAAAAAAATGTTTTTGAAGTAGGAATTCTCCTCCCACCCCAGCGGCTGATTGCTCTGACGTTATCAGTGCACAATTCTAGTTTAGCTTTACCATTTCAGCCCAAAGCTGAAATACTGCATCATGGGAGCTCAGGGCTTTAAGAATAGCATCTTTCCTATTCACATCAGATCATTCAGCATGTAATCTTTTTATCTCCTGCTGCAATTGCTTCTTGTGGCAAGTCCAATCTTCTATTGCAGCATTATTTGAAGTGATTAGCTCTGACAGATTCTTAAATTCTGACTCCTAAAGTTGATTTTTGGAGGTATTGAGCCACGGTGCTTCGTGATACATTTCCCCCCAGATTATGATCAAAAATGGAGCGGTGATTGTTGTTTGTTTGAAGTTGAATCTTATTTCCCTTTAGGCATCTGAATAAGGCAGTTTCCTGGAGCTTGATACCCACAGAGGAAATACAAGATTAAGGGCTTAATCAAACTGAGAAACAATGCCTGGCTGGAGCCAAATACCTCTGAGTCTCCTCAGTAGCAGCTCCTGCTTAGAACTGTCTGTAACAAAATTCCCGGTCAGGAATTATCCAGAGAAGCATCTTTTTTTTCATGTTGTCATACCCATCCACTGAAACTGAGGATTTTTTTCTGGATTACGCCATCTGGGATGAGACAGTCCTTGAGGGAGGTTAGTTGTTGATGAGCACCTCGCTGTGTATTTTTTGCCATTGTTGAAACTGAACAGAGAGACCCCCCAGTAGATTCATATCAGTGCAGGAATAAAAGAATATCTGCCATTCCAAAAACTTTTAAGGATGGAAAAATGCATTTACTATCCATATTCAGTCAGAAATTTATGTCCCATTGAAGACAGAAGGCAGATTCCCATCTTAAATGAATCACAGATTTTTTTACTGGCCTGTTGTGATGTTCTGCATCTATGTGGTCTTCTTATCCAAAGAACTTGCAAATATCTTTACAGTGTATACATATGTGATCTGAAGTCAACAGCAGGTCTTACTCCTTACTTCAAAGGCGTTAGATTGGTCCTCTCTACATACAGCAGGAATTACTTTAGGAAATTCACATCTGGTATGAAATGTGGCATCTGTTTAACAGCCTGCAGAAAGCTTTAGGGTTGGCAGTGAAAAAAATATTCCAGCCCAAACTGCAATTAAAGTTTTCCAGATTGGGATCTGGCCAAGACATGAGCAGTCTGATCACTGTTCTTTGAGAAGGTGCATTTTGGTTGCAAATGATCATAAATGACCAGGACTTTTGTCTGATCAGAATTTAGAGTGTCTTTTGATGCCTGAATGTCCATCTCCTGTTAAAGATATTATTACATTTCTGAAAACAGAAGATTGTACAGGTACATCAAGTAGCAGGAAAATAAATGTGTATTTTGTGAGTAAGAGCTAGGCTAAAACTGATCACTTGCACTAATATTGTGAGTGGAGGTCAAGGAAAAAGCCAAAACACTAAAATAAAATGCCAACTACAAAAAGGAGAAGTTGTTTCTTTAAATGGGAAACAAGAATTGTGCTAAATCAATATATATTTCAAACATTTTGTAAGTTATTCTGCTCCAGCTTTTGAACTTCAAGAGGTGGGAGAAATCTCTATTCTTGTCCGGAACAGCTGATAGTTCCTTTCTCAAAGGGCAGGACAAAAAGCTGCACTTTATTTTAATCGCCCGTCTGCATTTTATTTTAATCATCCCTCTGGCTCTAGCTGGTAGCGAAAGCCACCTAATTGGCAGCCCAGAAGAGTGAAATCTTCCACTTATGCACAAAAAAGCTACAGCTGTGGTAGCAGTAAGGCAAGCTACTCACTACTAGGAGAGGACCATGGAGGAAAATGCTTAGACCAAGTGGAAAAGGTGCTGTTCATAATCCATTTGATCCATTCAATTCCATTGAAAATTATACTGGGGGGCTGTGGTGTTGGCGTCTGGCCATTATGTTAAGCATCCTCTCCATTCCACCTCTTTTTTGTGTAGCTCAATGAAAAATCCAGCAGGCAGGAACCACTTCCAGTTACTAATGACCAAGGCTGGGTTTGAATAAGTGCCTGGCAGAGGGAAGTATTAGCACTGCCTAATTTCAGTCTTTTTTTGAAAGGACTCTCTTAAACCTGTAATCTCTTACATTGTTGAGGGTTTGGTTATTACTCTCTTCTAAAGACAAAACTGCAGTTTTAATATGACTATTTTTACTTAATATCTATAGTGAGGGAAGAAATACATCAGGGAGGTTCAGCGGTTTTAGGGGAATGGAAGATACTAGAAGTTCAGCATCTAGGTCCTTGCACAATGTTCCCTATCCACTGGACCAGGATGGTCTGACATGTGTGGTTTCAAATCCAGTGGCCACCTGTCTTGCAGGCCTGTCCTGCAGCCTGTCCCCAGCCAGGTACATTCACCACTTCCTTTGCCCCAACCCTGGTGATCCTCTCTCCCTAGAGTGATCCAGACCACAGAGCTAGATCACAGAAAAAGAAAATTGTTAATTCTCTACTGGTTTTGGTTTCTAAACCAGTGGGCTGAAGGGTCAAGTGAGCCCCAGACCCATTAGGAAGGAGGGGAGGAGAGATGGTAGCTGTTGGTAGAGGGAAAGATAGAAACATCCCTTACAGAACAGTATCCTCAGATGGTACTTGAGAAACATCAGAATGTGACCAGGAAAATGACAGCCAAACCACTTCTTTCCTAACCTCCTCCCACTCACCATTCTCCTGAGGTAGGAGCTGGAAAATTCATGCACAGATGGAATAAACAAAACTAGTAGATGCATTTCAAATGAATTAATTGTTACTGGATTGTGAATGAAAACCTCCATGGTGACACATAGCATAAAATGTCTTTGGAGCCCTTTCAGAAAGGAAAGGTGGTCCTTGGATTTTAAAAGCTTGTGAAACTTCTCTAAGGGCATTTTTGTTTGAGAAGTTTAGTTCTAGTGGCTCTATACAGTAAGTCGAGGAGAGGCATTTCTATGTTACTCTGAGGAAGGTGAGTTTGTCAAGGAGATGCATGGGTAGGAAGAATGGAAAGCATCACATCAAGGTTTTGGGTCAACAACAGTCAGTTTGTGACTGACAGAAAAATCCCTTACATGACGACGTTGACACAAGTATCCTGGGATGGTAGGGGATATTTTTGGAGGGGATACAACCAAGTCAGGCAGAAGATCTTGAAGCCATATACTGTAGCTGGAGGGGGAAAGCATGCATGAAGTACAGCAGAGTTCTTGTGTGAAGATCAGAAGGGGGTCTTGTATGTCCTTCATATACATGAAGGTCCAGGATAGAGGTGTTTGGGAGGATTCAAACTCATTGTACAATATGCCCTTGTACGTTAGACCTCTGGCCACTCATTCTTCCCCAAAGCCCTATGTCCCACAAATCCCCATGCTACTTAGTATCCTCGTCCCATTCTCTCTGAACCAAAACCCAACTCATCCACAAGTTCTTTTGCTTCTCAAGCTGGAGCTCAGTTCAGCACAGTAGCTTAGAAGCAGACTAACCATTTTTATTTTGTGGTTGAACTAATTTTCTGCCAACTTAGTCAAATCAGCAAACCAAGGAGTCCAATGCATGCCAGAAGCATGCATGAGAGACTACAGAGGGATATGATTTTCCTCCTTCAGTAAGAGGGACATCCTGGATCCACTGCATAGCAGTGCTGAGCTTGCGTGCCTGCAGCTGCTGTTAGGACAGAAAGTGCTTTCATGAATTCAAACTAAGGGATTAGACCAAGGAATCAGCTAACCTAGATTGCAGCATTGTTGGTTTAGAATTAAAACTTTTCTACCTTTTTCACCAGATCTTTGTACTTTGTTTACAAACACATTGCTCAGATACTTAATTTTAACTTTGACATGTTTCTATCAGCTTTACTTTTTTTTTTTCCTGGCATGCCCTGCTTGTGCATACAGAATGCAGTGCTATTTAATCCTTCTTTAATTCTCCATTTTCAAGCAACCATAGGTCAGGTTGTGATCTATACTGTTCTTTTCTCCCTACTGAGGCAATGGTATTCTGTGATCACCCTAAACCAAGAAGTCTGGTCAAGTGCTACTTCCTACTCAAGAGATCAGCCACAAGTGAGTGGAGCATCTCCCTTATCAGGAAAGGCTGAGAGAGCTGGGTCTCTTTAGCATGGAGAGAAGGAGACTGAGGGGTGACCTCATTAATGTCTATAAATATGTAAAGGGCAAGTATCAGGAGGACTGAGCCAGGCTCTTCTCAGTGACATCCAGTGATAGGACAAGGGGCAATAGGTACAAGCTGGAGCATAGGAGGTTCAGCGTAAACATAAGGAAGAACTTTTTCACAGTGAGGGTGACAGAGCACTGGAACAAGCTGCCCAGAGAGGTTGTGGAGTCTCCTTCTCTGGAGACATTCAAAACCCACCTGGACATATTCCTGTGTGACCTGATCTAGGTGATCCTGCTCCAGTGGGGGGTTGGACTAGATGATCTTTCGAGGTCCTTTCCAACTAATGTTTGGTGTTCACAGTATCACAGAATTCTGCACAGCCTGGCTTCTTGTTCCAACCAGTGCTTGTGGGAGGATCCTAAAAGTATTTTCCTCTGTCTGCACGTGAGGCACCATGCAAGCTGGGTAGAACTGCATTTAATACTCATAGGATGAAGTGGAAACTGAGTGAAGGTGTTGAGAGTCTCCAACATACCGTGTCATTGGGCTTTTGTGCTTCCAGCTGCTTTTTACAGGAGATTTTTGTGGGTTAAAAGCTAGGGGACTTGCCTGGGGAGCCAGGGGCAGAGATTTGACAATGGTGTGGCAAAGCTGTGGCCCTCACTGTGGAATCACTGTTCCTTTCTGAATATACCTGAGAGTTTTCTGATTTGTTGTTTTCAATGGAAAAGCACTCACAAAATGAAAAGTGACCTGTGTGGAACGGGGAACTAAAGGCAGAGTATATAGGACATAGCCAAAGCCAGAGAGATCTACTGGAGCAATGGCACCATCAGGGATTTAAAGATTTTGATCTCATGTTGAGCTGAGAAGAATGCTCTTGATTTACTGGCAGAGAAAACTGCATGAGGACAACTTGCAGTGTGTGATGAGGGATGCTCATTTGGCTGTGCAGCAATACTGATTTACCCTAGCTGAGTATCTACCCCATTATTCCTCTATGCAGAGAATAAGTTACAGCTTACAATAACTCTCTCCATTTAACCCTAGAGAGACAAGTATCATTTTTCCCCACCTCCTTTCTGGAAAAGGCCCTATCTTGCTTGCCCAGGTCTCTCAAGCATCCTCCTGTGCAATGCTTGAGGGATCATGTTATGTGATGAGAGATATATCCAGCATATCAGGGAGGGTGGGGAAGGGGCTGCAGTGGGAAGCAGAAGCTGTGGAGGCTGAGGTACCCCCTGTGGCAGTGGGGTACTGCAGTGCCTCTCCCACCCAGGCACCATGGACAAGACAACACCCAGGATGTGGTGGCCTGAGGGAGCTGTGTTGAAGGAAAGAGCCAGAGCACACAAGACATGAGATACCTGGCCTACAGCAAGGGAAAGCAAGGCAATTAAGAGTTTCACATTTTAATCACAAAGCTCTATTGTCCTGCCTTCCTCCCCTATGCTTGCACAAGTCTGAAGCTGCCAGGCTTCCTCTATCCCTGTATATCTTCTTTATCCTTGAGATATTTAAAATATGTGGGCTTCCCCCAGCTCTGTGGGCAAGTCCTCTTTCCCACAGATGTCTCTTCTGCTTAAATATCACAGCACAATGCAGACATGAAGAGAAACAGATCTACAGTTGTTTACCTTGTCGTTCAAGGTCAGGCTTGATGGGGCTCTGAGCAACCTGATCTAGTTAGAGATGTTCCTGCTGACTGCAGGGGGGGTGGACTAGATGACTTTTGAAGGTTCCTTCCAAACCAATGCATTCTATGAAGCCAGCCCAACATATACTTGTAAATAATAGGAAGGAGAACAGGTCCCCATGAGCCCACAGGATCTTCTTGGGTCTAACTGCTGTGACATCTCAGTGCTGTGTAACCCCATTAGGGACTTCTGTTCCCAGCCAGAATCAAAGGATGGGTGGCCAGAAAAAAAGAAATGGAAGAGGGGAAAACTGACTGCAAGTTTAAGGTGATGTTTCCTGGAACTCTTTCTTATATTTTCTGTTCTTTATACATTAGCATGCTCCTGCCTCTTCTTTCCTTTACTGCTTGCAGAAGAAGCCCCTATTGTCCTCTGCACATCTGTCTAGCACTGCCACCTCACTGCAGAAGGCTGCCTTGGGCTGTGAAGAAACCCAGCCAGTGTCTGAACACAGAGGTTTTACCTTCCAGATGGACGATGTTATCCACAGGGGAATGTGGATTTAGGGAGTATCGTCTGTGCTCTCAGTGTTGTGTTCAAATGGCACTGTACAGAGAGCACAGCACTTTTCATTGCCCTCTCCAAGATGTGTCTGGGCAACAGAGGGCTTGTCTCCTGCAGTCAGCATAGGGATAAGGATGCAAACAAAGCCTGGTTTATTGCAAGCAGGGTTGAGAGTTCACAGTCTTAAGACTGGCGGCCTAATGTGCAACAAGTTTGCCTGCCGGCTTTGCCCACTACCTGAAAAGCATTCCTGAGCCTGCAATTGTGACCTCACCCTCTCCCCATTCCTGTTTGAGCCAGCTCAAAGATATATTGCTCATCTGGCTGAGCTTAACCCTCTGCACAACCATCTTAATAGGCTCCGAGTCTGCTTTAAATGAATTTTGTTGCATTCAGTTCCTTACTGAGCTGGGATGAATTAGTGTGGCTTTATTGTCACCAGAGGATACACTCGTGGTTTATTTTGGTTGTTCCAGTTAACTCTCTGTTTCCCCTCAGTTCTCTTAGCATCTTCTGCACTCCAGGTTTTCTTCCCACTTCTTGTTCCCCAAGCAGTGCCCTTGTTGTGATATAACATTTGCTGAATTTAAGCATCCCCGATGAGGACACAGGACAGGACCCTTAGCAACTGTTCCCCTGCTCAACCATGCACATCCCTGACCCTCCTTCCTCACACGGCCCTTGTTGCTGCAGCCTGTGTCTTCTGGCCTTTCACCCAGCACAAGTAGATCATATGAAAGATTTTCTGGCAAACACTAGATGGAACTACTTAGAAAATTGGGTCAAAATCAGCAAATAATTTTGGCTGGAAAAGAAAAAGTGTGAAGAGAAGGAGGAATTTTGAAAATGCCATGCAATGTCATTTAGACATGTGAAAAATGAGATGTTCCATTTTGGAAAAGCCTGAATTGCATCAAAGTTTTTCAGAGTGACTTCAGACTTTCAAACAGGTTTCCAACCACTCAATTTCAAAAGAGTGGTTTTTGATTGAATAGTTGACTAGCATTTTTGTTTAAAAAAAAAAGTAAGATTTGAAGAAGATTGGCAAGACAGTGAAGCTTTTTCTCCTGGCCTGGGAAAAGTCTTCAGGATTATCTGAAACAACATTTTGCATGGGTTTATGTTTTTTTGTTGAGAAAAGAAATTTAAAGTTTTCTCCTTCAGTTTGACCCGAACAATCTCCTCTACCTCTCCCAGTATTTACCCCACTGAAAAGCACACTAAGAAGGACCCTCTTTCACACAGTCCCAGTCACAGCCTTGATTTCCACTATTTTAAACAGAATTTTTAACAGCTTCTTTAACCTTTGGCGACAGGGGCAGCTCCTCAAGAAAGATTGACTTTGCTAGACTAACAGTAGCCTTTCCAAATCCACCCAGTAGGCACACCTAGAATTTAATTATGATGTGAAGACATTTGAAGTTAATGTAATGCACTTCTTAAGGCAGCCAAGCCTAGAGATAACAGCTTTCAGCACATGGTGCCTCATTCATAGAATGAAGCAGGTGACCCAATCCATTGCAATTTAAAGTTAAAATGGAAATGAGCTTCCTCATTCACCCATCATATATTCTCACCTTAAAAAAGCTGGGGCCAACAAAAAAAAAAAGATATAATGTGCTTTTAAATTCTATTGCCATTATGCTGTGTATTAGTTTTCATGGAAATTCTGAGGAAGCACTTAGAGTCATCAAATCATTGTGGTTGGAAGAGACCTTTAAGGTCATCTAGTCCAATCTTTAACCCAGCACAGCCAAGCCTACCACTAAACCATATCCCTAAGCACCACATCTACATGTCTTTTAAATGCATCCAGTGATGGTGACTCCGACACTTCCCTGGGTACAGGGCTTGACAACCCTTTGGTGGAAAAAAAAATAAATTTCCTAATATCCAATCTAAACCTCCTTTGAAGCAACTTGAGACCATTTCCTCTCATCTTGTTGCTTGTTCTTTGTGAGAAGAGACCCACACACACCACCCTAGAGCCTCCTTTTAGGGAGTTGTAGAGTGATAAGGTCTCCCTTGAGCCTCCTTTTCTTCAGGCTAAACAACCCCAAGTCCCTCAGAAACTCTTTATGAGATATGTGCTCTAGACCCCTCACCAGTTTGTTGCCCTTCTTTGGACACACTCCAGCACCTCAGTGTTCTTGTAGCGATGGGCCCAAAACTGAACACAGTATTTGAGATGCAACCTTACTAGCATCAAGTACAGTGGGACAATCACTTCCCTAGTCCTCTGGCTACACCACTTGTGATACAAGCCAGGATACTGTTGGCCTTCTTGGCCACCTGGGCACATTGCTGGCTTATGTTTAGCTGGATTTCTATCAGTGTCCCCAGGTCCTTTTCCGCTGGGCAGCTTTCCAGCCACTCTTCCCCAGGCCTGTAGCGTTGCATGGGGTTGTTATGACCCAAGTGCAGGACCTGGCACTTGGCCTTGTTGAACCTCATACCATTGGCCTCAGCCCACCAATCCAACCTGTCCAGATCCCTCTGTAGACCCTTTCTACCCTCAAGCAGATCAACACTCTGTGCTGCTAACTCTCTTCTTCTGCAAACAATCCCAAACTCAGCAACACCCCCTCAGCGTACCTTATCTTTTATACGTTCTCTCTTCTTTTTGCTCTTCTCCATCTCAAATCAGCCACCGCAAGAGGGAACAGAACACCAAGAGAGAGCTCAGCAAGCTGCCTCTAACAGGAACTCTCTTTAACAAGAATTCTCTTCCAAATAATCAGCTCCTTGTTGCAACTCATAAACTGGTTGGTTCCTGGTTGATACAGCTCTAGCCGCGCCCACGATCCCAACCATGATCACCTGGGGGAAGGCAGGGCCTCACACAGGTGGGCCAGGTTCCACCTCTGGGGCCTGAAACCACTGGGGGAACAAAACATCCTGCTGGGTTGGGACTCATCCATAGATCAACTCCAACTTGGGGCCCACAGCCCAGGCCCCGGTATTTCACACTCCCACCCAATTTGGTATTGTAGGCAAGCTTACTGAGGTGCATTTCATCCCCTCATCCAGATCATTGACAAAGACATTAAAGAGAACTGGCCTAAATACTGAGCTCTGGGGAGCATCACTTGTGCCTGGCTACCAACCGATTTTAACTCCATTCACCACTTGGGAGAGAACCCAGAAAAGAAGAATGAATAAAAGGACAAATTTCTTGTCGTTTATGGGAATGTGAAAGATAAGACTTGTGATTTGTTCTTGAAGCAAGGTGCTATTTCCTTCAACCAGGATCAGTCCTGGCAGCCTCCTGGCATTCCCAGGAGTCAGGTTTCCAACTGGGACCTGCTGTGCAGAGCATGTGCCTGGGCTGGCTTGCCCAAGGACATTCTTGCTCTGAAGGAGCCTGTCCAAGCCTGGCCAGCAGCACACACACCACAGTCACAGTGCACAGCCAGGCTGCCTGCGTCCTCACGTGCTGCAGGGTTTGCAGGCTGGGCTCGGCTCTGCTCTGCCCTGCTGCAGGAATGTTTTGTACTAGCCCATCAACATCCATTTCTACGCATCACGGATTGCAGCATGGGCTCATCTTCAGCACACAAAGGTGTCAAAAGAAAATGTGGCTTCAAAGGGTAGAAAAGTCACCCCACGAAGCCAGGAGACTGGCTACAGGATCTGAGTTTGGCTGACAGCTGCAATGCTCGATCCTGTGAATGACTTGAGGCATTTTTTCCTCCAGGATCACTTTAATCTCTCTTATCAGTGCTGCTTGCTAATTAGCATGCTTATTGTGGGCTGCTTGCTTTTGAAATGTGCTAAGATACACAGTTCTGGAAAAAGCACACTGATAAAATTGCAACACCTGAAATTATCTGCAGTAATAGCTACATCTTGGGTCCTATGGCAGCGAGCCATGCTACCTTATGACATCCTCTGCTTATGAACATTCAGACATCCTCTATCTCCCAAAGTGCCTTCTCCACAACCAAGCCGTAGCACCTGGCCCTCTGCAGTGAAAGTGTGCTCATCCCAACCAGGCAGCAGCAGCATTCTCACTCTATGCTCAGAAGCATGTCTTTTACTATGGGAGACTATTGAGTACAGCTTCCAAAAATCACCAGGGAATCCATAAACTCCACAGTTAAAATGATTTCAGTGTTTTCCTTGTCATTTTCTTTTTATATCTAGATCTATTGTTCTTGTATAACTTAGTCAAGACCCACCTCATCCTTCTCACTGGAACACACCTGGCACACACTCCTGAAATCAAATATGAGTGCTACGAAACCTGAATCCCTGTGTCTCCTGAAGCAGATTACAAACTTGAGGGCACAGGCAGTATGAAACAGAGAGGTCACTGCTGCAGAAACAAAAACATTGTGTTTTAATCAGCACCTGCCTCCTTGCCTGATAAGGAGGACATCAGTTTGCAGGTTCTTCCACTTTCTTCCAACCTACGCATCAGCCCCTGCATCCTCACTCAGATCACACAGCATCTGCATGATCTGAATCACACAGTAGGGGTTTATTCATTGTCACATGGCTGGAGCAAACCCACACTTGTCACTTGATATATCTCCAGCTTAACCCAGGACAAGGGAGAGACTGCCACATTAGGTAGCAGTTGGAAGTTCCTTCTTCTGAGGCTTTCATGGGACATGGGGATCTGAGGAAACTGGTCAGGCCTCCAGGCAACTCTGTGCCAATGAGTGCACCGGCCACATCAGCATGAAACCAAACAGCCTCAGAAAATCTTTATTGCAAACCCACGCAGGAGAGGAACAGGACAGCTGAACCCAAAGAGTAAAATGCCATTTTTCCACCTTTGAAATGGGTAGCAATGGTCTCCAATTAGTCTAGAAAACGGAGCTCCATCTTTACTTTGACAGAGTAGCCAGCCCACCTGCTTAACCCTGGAAGTGTACCCCTAAACCCTCTTTGCTCCTTTAGCTGGATCCCAGCTGCTAGGGTTTAGGGTCTCAGGTCCATTCCTGTCGTCTGTGCCTTGTCTTCTCACTGATTTTAATATATCTGTATGCCCTGTTACTTTCTGTAACCCCACAGAGTGGTGATGAACAGCATAGATCAGGCCACAGGTCACGGTGTGGAAAAAGCGCAAGATAGGGGAGAAGGTGAGTGGGAATCTAACACTTGGGATTTGTAGGTGCCCACCCATGAAACAGTGACCTGGAAAGGGATGGTGAGATTTCATCATCACCCCTGAGCTAACGTCTGCATCTCCTAGCTCACCTTGTTCACATCTGAATCACTCCATGATGATTCCTTGCGTTCCCCTTCTATGCCACTTTCTCATTTGGTCATGGGAGCAAGTGAAGGTGTCATCCTACGTGGTTGCACATCAGTGACTCCAAACGACACCTCTGCGACTGCATCATCCCTGCTGACGCCAATACAGTCTTTGTCTTACAGACGCACAATTGTGAGGGCTGGAGGTAGAGTGTTTGCTCACCAGGGCCAGCCACCATGTCAGAAGGAGGAGAGGCAGTGGTGAGGGGTAGAAGCATGAAGGGAAGCTCCTCACTCTGTGGAGTAGAGTAGGAGGATCAGAGTGTGGTAGACCACACTACTTCCTTCTCTTGAGTCTGAATTCATGTGGCAGCAGATACTCTGCAGGATCTGGGAGACCCTGATCTCAAAGAGACAAAGGGGTTCAAGGAGGTGGTTGGAGGTCCCTTGACCCTGCAGTCCATAGAGTTGTGGTTGAGCTGAGAACCTGGGCTGGGACCTACTGTCTCTCTTTGACATCTCCGTGTTGTGGTTTAAGGTCTGGGGGGGGACAGGTGCAGTGGCTACCCCACTCCCCTTCCTGCCACATGCTATAAAAGGAGACAGGAAGTTTTGCTCGTCCCTTCCTCTCTGGGATTGCTGCTGGGGCTGATTCTCTCCATGCCGTGGGGGCTCTGACTTTTCACATGGTTCGGAGAATCCAGCGCCAACCGAGACCAGGTTTTGTATATATTTGTATATACACCTCCTCTTAATATCTCTGTATATTCCCCTTCCCTTAATACCTTTTTGTTCTCTGTTAAAATTGTAATCTTAACTTCCAACTTTGTGTAAGGTCTTTTTTTTACTCCCCCGGGAGGGAAGAGGGAGGTGGAGAGAGGGGGAAAGCAAATGCTGCTCCGTGGGGCTTGCCCTGAGCCTTAAACGGGGTCACTCCCTACCACTGCCCTCGGTCCTGCTGGACACCAGTCCAAACCTCAACATTGGGTCTTTGACTAAAGTGTAATAGCCATCCTTTCTGCCCAAAACATTTTGAAACATGTATGTTTAAGCACCTGCCTAAAACCAGCTCAAGAAAGGACCACATCATGTCACCTGTCCTCTTAATATAATTATATATATGCTGTGCGTACATGCAATGACCCAAACTCACTCAGATTTGCCAAAATAAACAGAGACAGCAGACATTTGATAGCTGTTTCTACAGATAGCTTAACTAAACTTTATTATTCTTTCATGTTTGACTTCTTTAGAGAAACACGATATAATTGCATCAGTATTTGCAAGGCAGGTTTAATTCATTGTATAAAATATGCAGATTAAAATTCCTTTACCTAAATTATATGTGTAAATTACTTTTGAATCTTTGTCTCTATTTCTTCTCATTTGTTCATTCTCTTCTTTCTTTCTCCTCTTGTGTTTGCTTAAAATGTATTTTTTCTTTGTTCCCCACATCTCTCCCTCCCTCCCTCCCTTGCCCTCTCTGTCTTTTTCTACTTTTCTTTTTGTTTCTTTCTTTCTTTAGTTCATTGAAATTAAAAAAAAGAAAGGTGGATTTTTCTTTTTTTCATCTGGCTGTCCTAAGGAAATACAACATGAGACAATGATATCTGGCTGTCAATCTTCCTAGTTTCTACAGTGAAAGTCACAAAGATGACAATTTCTTACAAGTTGCATGAAAATCAATGACCAAGTAAAGGTATCCAAGCTAGGAACTTCCTGAGGGAAAGGCCACAGTGTACATTTAACAGCTATTTTTCCAGTTTGGTGTGCTGTCAAGCCAAACTGTGAATGGATATCAGCCAGATGATCACTGTTGTGTTGTGTGGGCTCCGAGTGGAAATGGAGACAAGGACAGTGGGTACAATTTTGTAGGAACTCACATCTCGTTCTTTCTGCTGTTCATTGGGCAACTTGCTTTCTAAATTTCCTAGAAGACATTTTATTAAAGTGAAAATAAACAAACCCTCTACATACATCTGGTTTATGGAAAAACAAAACAACCCTAGCACTGAGAAAGGGAAAACACAGGAATGAAAGAATATAGAGAAAAAGACTGCTGGCTCAGAACTCTGAACAAAGAAACTTTCCTGCTGTTTCACTCCTGTTTCGTCCAAGAAAAGAGGGGGTTGTGTACCTTCTTGTAAACAAAGCAGGGCTCCAGTAAGGAAATACAGGGCTCCATATTAGCCTTTTTTCTCCTAAATGAGACAGTCCACAGGACATTTAAAATTGGCTAACCATGCAAGTCAAAAAGGGATAATAATTTTGTGAAATGAACCAAAATGATCCCGACATTGCACAGGCCTGGTGTATGTGCATTATCTTAACGCTCCACTTCTGTTTACATTATACGTGTTGCCGTGTCAGAGCTCAGACAAGGCTGGAGCTGAGTTTCCATTCCCCTGGAAACTCTTAACCCTCCCAAGACTGACAGCCTTGCTCAAATTAACAGAATGAGCCTAAACATCCTCCCGTCCTCTTGACCTGTCCCTGTGCCCACAGTCTTCCCCTACCCTGCATTACTGTTTCTAAGCTCTCCTGTCCTCCAGTGGTGTCCAAACTGCAGTACTTACGGCTCCAGAGCAGTAAATTGGGGTATAGGAAATTCCCAATTGTGCTTTGAACTGTAAAATGTTAATGGCTGAGAAATTTTGGATTCATTGTCTTTCCCTTCTGATTTTGAACTTCTAAGGTATATTGGTCTTTTTTAGCAGATTTGTCTCTTTTAACACAAAAAGTCATCTTTTTTTTTTTTTTAAATTGAAATGAAGATGGTCATCTAGCTCATGGTTTCTGGGGTCTGGGCTTTAGAAAAGAAGTATCCCAGATCGCAGATAATGATTGTTATAAAGATTAAGGAGTACTGGCATCTGTTTTAGTACACTTACTCTGAGATTTCTGCTCTTGTCTTGTCTTGCCTAGTTCCTTAGTTGCCAAAGAGCTTTCTTGACTCCAGACATGGGGCTCTTTACCCTCATTGTGATGAAGAGGATTTCTGATGCCAAGAAAGAAAATCGTAGGGATCGATTGCATCATGACTCAGTCCAGAAAGGAGTCACAGATTGTTTTGCTTTCTAAGTTGTCTCGGTAACCTTACCCAAATTTCCAGCTCCAAAATGCTGATAAACCCATTTCTCAGATTTCAGGTGCCCTTTGTCTGATAGATGCACTGGGCTCTGTCTGGTGGCATAAGTGTTAAGGAAGTTTCTTTCTTTGAATTATATTTTTATTCTGTCTCTACCATTTCCCATCCCAAACCCTCTTGGGATTTTATAACCTCCATGCTCTATTTTGGCTAGTGATGTCAGAAGCAGAGTAGTTACCATGGAGAAGAAAGGGACAGACTCTTCTGAGATGGACACAAACATAGCCTTTATCTACAGCAAACTTGTGATTCATCAGTCAAATTGCAAGTCATCATTAATGGCTTGCAAAAGGGGTCATTGATAATTTTTCATTTTAATGTATGTGGTGGTGGAGAAGTTTATTAAAAACTTTGTGAAAGCCTGGCTAATGTCTACATCACAAGAAGCCACAACACATGTTATTAATGAGTAAGTGGAACAATATCAGGCACCATCTCAAGAATGGCTACAAGAACATGGCTGTAGACACCAAGCTAGGAGGTTGCAGCTTTTCACTGAAAGTACACACAATTACTCATTGCATACCAGTATCAATGATACATAGATAATGCAAGGAACTCCTTAAATGGTGAGTACAGAGCAAACCCAATAACTCTAGGTTGTATAAAGGCCATCTCCATGAGGATGCACTGATGCATTTCAAAATATTTCTGCTTTTTTCTGCTGTTTTAATTTTTAAGGTTTAGTTTACTTTTAAAATTTTACTTATGTGAAATATTTCACACTTTCATAAGCCTTTTTTTCTCAGTAGCTGTTTAAGCTTCTTCCTCTTCCATCACTCTAGGAACATTTTCATAAGGTGAAAGCTCCACAGTGGACTTTGCTTGTGTGAAGGGGTAAGATCAGTACCAGCCAAAACCGTAGGAACATCATTTGGCTCCAGAACACTGTGCCATCCCATGTATTCACTGGCAAAATAAGTGTTTAAGATCACAGGAAAATCCTATATGCTACCCAGATTTGGGAAAAGAAGTTCAGAAACACCAAGAAACCCTTTTTTGGTCACAGAATTCAGCACTGAGATTCTCTGCAAAAATGTTCTATGAAAATAACTTTTCACGTTACTTCTGAGGAATAGGAAATGTTCTCATCTTATTAATAATAATAACAACAGAGTTTAGAGTTATTTGTTTTCTCTTTCCTATATGGTTGGGAGGCTTTTTTGCTCATCACCAGGCTGCTGGGAGCATTTCTCTCTCTAGCAATAGAGTCTAAGCTGAAAAACCAAATTCAGCTCACAACCCAGCACATGTAGAACTACATTCAGTTCACTCTCCTATAATTTTACAATGTTTTGAAAACTTTCAAGTATAAAAATGTAGTTAAAACGACAGCAGTAAGAACTTGCTGAATCTTGGCAAAAAATGCTCATTATTGCACAGTGGGACTTGTTGCCGAGGTGTTGTGGAAGCTATAACTGGGTTCTTCTGTGATTGTTAAACATAGTCAACCAGCTCAGGAATTCCTGTAGCTATTGATTTTTGGAAGGGTTCTCCTGAGGCCAGACCACTCAAGATATACCCTGAATGCTGTACTCTTCCTTCTGCATGCAAAACTGTCCTCTGGAAGAGGCAAAGGAAAGCTGGATCTTTGATTTGCCCCACCACAGCTGTTTCTACCTTATGTTTGCTTTAGCTCCACTGACACAAATCACATGAACCTACTTTGAAAATCATGACTCTTGTTTCTATCACCACATGGGGTGCACAGAGGGAGAAGTATGGGCCCACTAACAGACGTCCTTTTCATTTTGCAGCTCACTGCTGTGAATGCAACCGCTCTTTAACAGCTTATGTAGTTGTAATTGCTATCATTCCCTCAGGATCCAGGCTCCCAGAGAGCACTCTCAACGCACCAGCAAAAAGGGCTGAGAACCTCTGTCTCGAGGCTGCTGCTCTGCATTAATCTTCTGAATGTTTTTTGTACAGTTTGACTCCATTTAATAGTCAATACCAGCATCTTTTTAAGTCTTTGAGATTTGTATTTGAGAACATTTATTTACAGGGTCAGTTATGATGGCAGTCATCCCTCTGCTAAATCTGGGTTTTCTGCTGTGCAGTAACACTCCCCTTTTCCCTAAAGGTCCTGACCCTTCCCAACTGGCCTTGTTCTCTGCCATGAAACGGGGAGTTCTGCTCAGGTAAGAAAGAGGTATAGAATCCTTCAGAAACACACCCCACCCTGCTGGGATTGGCAAAGAAAAAAACATACTAATGAAATAATGAAAGACTCCCAATTATGCTGGAAGGAATATCTTGTTCTTTTTGAGATCCATGTGGGAAGCTTAAAATGAATTTGTTTTCTTTATGGATTTTTAACTCTGAAATCAAACAACACCATGTGTAACAAATTTGCGGAATGGGGGATCTTGACACAAATCTGCTGTTCGAAGAGAATAAATACATCTCTTTTTTCCCCATTTATCTCCTTTCCTGACCCCCCATCTCCCAGCTAAGGGAGCACTCCTGCAGAGTACTTTTCATAAACCAAACCCATTTGTTTGGCGGCTGGAACTCAGGGAAGCAGGAGTAAACATTCCCTGTGAAGCAGCAGCGTAAATTTATTTAAGGATGGGCGTTTTTAATGACCAAGCCACATCTTGTACTCAGAAGCCACTTACAAAACCAGACTGAGAGTGCCCAGAGACTGTCTGGGAGTTGTTTTTAGAAGAAGAAATGTTTTGTTCTGTTATCTGGGCTGTCCCAGGAAGACTCTACTGAGAGGATGTTGTTGCCATAGGGTGTCCTAAGTGGGTACTCATGGAATGACCCTCTATGCAGACTGAGAGATCTGCAACACAGCATGGCAAAGCAATCTTGTGGAAAGCCATCTGACTTTTCTTTTAACATGTTTAGAGATGATCCATTTTCTTCCAAGAGGAATATCATCTTCACCAATTTTCAGTCCTGGCTTTGGTGGAAAATGTAGTATTGAAAATTAAAAAGGTCTTTTTTTTCTTCTTAAATCCCAACATTTTTCTTTTCTCTATGAGAAAGGAAACATTAGGAATGTGAAGGTTTGAAAAAAAAAACCAAACCCTATTTTTTTTATTTCACTAAAATTTTTCAATTGCTGATGAGGTTTGCCTACCAACAATGCAAGACCCTTGCCTATGCCCCCTTCCACCCCATTTCTCCTGAAATCCACCCTCCTCAGGGTTAGACATCACTGTCTGAAGACTCTCAGGGCAATAGTTCCCAAGACAATAGATTCGTGGTTGCCTCAAAATGAATCATCTGAAAGTGGGTACCGCTGTATGTCACAGCCTGCACGCTCTGGCAAATCAAGTGTGACCAATCTTTTTCTGAGTAATTTATTTTAGTATACCTGTCATTGCTTGTTCCACTCTGTGGTACTCCAGGTCCATCCTGATGGCCTTGGTACTTAGAGATAATGCTTCCCTTCTCCTTTCTGATTTCAGGTGTTTCTGGGTGTTGACTTAATCAACACGCTTGTGTCTCTTTCTGCTGCATCCTGCACATTCCCCTGGACATGGGAGCTGTGCTGCCACTGCCACTGCACAGCAATAGTGCTTTCAGGCTTGGGGCTGAGTGCAAACCAGTCCCAAGAGGAGATGCTGGCCCTCCTCTATTTAGGGTTCAGAGCTCTGTTGAGGAAGCAGTTGCTGGAGGAAAGCATCTCCTTTCTGACCATCTTTCTCCAGCCCCACTGGGGTCCCCTCTGCTTCCCTTCACAACAGCCCCACTCTTGTCCCCTTAGCTACTGTCTTTTCCTCTGGCATCTCTGCAATGTCCCTTCTCTGATCACAGAATCACAGAATTTAGGGATTGGAAGGGACCTCGAAAGATCATCTAGTCCAATCCCCCCGCCGGAGCAGGATCACCTAGACCACGTTGCACAGGAACACGTCCAGGCAGGCTTTAAACGTCTCCAGAGAAGGAGACTCCACAACCTCCCTGGGCAGCCTGTTCCAGTGTCTGTCACCCTCACCATGAAGAAGTTTCTTCTCATATTTAGGTGGAACCTCCTATGTTCCAGCTTATACCTGTTGCCGCTTGTCCTATCATTAGATACCACTGAAAAGAGCCTGGCTCCATCCTCCTGACACTCTCCCTTAATGTATTTATAAACATTAATAAGGTCACCCCTCAGTCTCCTTTTTTCCAAGCTAAAGAGGCCCAGCTCCCTCAGCCTTTCCTCATAAGGGAGATGTTCCACTCCCTTAATCAGCTTTGTGGCTCTGCACTGGACTCTCTCAAGCAGTTCCGTGTCCTTCTTGAACTGAGGGGCCCAGAACTGGACACAGTATTCCAGATCTTCATCCTTGATGTAGGTTCCCCATGACCCTTCTTATATTTCCTTCTGCATAATCTGTGGCAACTACTAGCACCAAACACCTAATCTTTCCTCCATTATCTGCCCTTCCTCCTTTTTTCTAGCACTGTCAGTGATGCCACCCTCCTCTGTATCCCACAGGTGCCAAAATCCAGTGTGACCTTCAGATCCCTCTTCCCTCCCTTCCTTACCTGACTTCATAATTAATTCCTGCAGTGTCAGTTCAGCAGCCCAGGGGTGCCAGGAGCCTGTGGACTGATCTGGACCTGAGACTGAGTCTGGTTCTGCACATCTGTACACTCAGTATAAACAGACAAGTTTGTGCCAGCTGCTAAGACCAGAAAGCAGGTGTTCATTCAGCCATGAGTCCCTTTTTAAAAGAAAATAAAGTATGGTGAGAAATTGCAGCCATTTTGCTATTTTGGGATGTGGGAAATTGCAAGACTCCGTAGTTATTTATGCTGGTAGTGTTTTCAGCTGACAGTTCTCAGGAGTCTTTGGAGGTAAAGTTTCCTTCAGCTGAGGGGCACTGTGATTTATAGCTTACAGATGCATGCACACGTGGGCATACACACACACAAACTCCTGCACATATCAAAAGTGGCAAAATCCAAGCAATGCACCAAAACTCCAGGCAAACACAGAATCACACAACACTTCCTACCTACAGAAACCTTACTTACAGGTCCTGTGAGGAACTGTCAGAAGTAATGGCACGTGGCTATATTCACCATCCTGGAAAAATCCACGTCACTGGCCTCTCTCCTTCAAGGCAGACTCTGCCGCAGCTGATCAGAACCCCTCTGGACAGAGTGAGTCAACTCTGAGCAATAAAGTGTTAGCAAAGCAACCACCACGGATCCACTGGGACTTCTCTAGGAAACCATTTCTTCTTTATTCCCACCAATCCAGCTTAACTCATCCCAACTAATACAAACTACAATGCCAGGGAAAATACTACTATGAGACCAACCTTCACTCCTCGTCTGAGCACAGATCCTACTCTCTGACAGCCTCCACTGCCCGGACAGAGTGAGCAGCTCCGCTTGGGATACACACCACCTACCTTCAATGCTCTATCTCTCACTGGTGACTGCAATACCCTTATATCACGTATGCAGTCGGAAGACAGACCCATTCCACATAAAATAACAAAACACAGTGGGCAGGGTCACAGGCAGGGCAATACTTTTATTTTGGTAAATGATGCTTGCCAGATATAGGGTTTTCCTTTTTTTTCTTCTATAGGTTGAGGTTTCTGTCCCCCTAAGTCTATAAAGTATGGGTCTCAGAAATATATGTAGCCCTCATGGCACAACATAAACTTCTTGAATGGTATTGCGTAGGCTTGAGCACAAGCTAGCACTCTTCTGCTAAACTGGAATAATCCCAAATGTACTGATCATTATGGATTTTATACAGTTGGTTTTTTATACTGTGATTGTGGAATTATTCTCCAGGAAAACTGCCATGGACATCAAACAAGCTCAAATCAAGGACTTCATTTCAAGTAAATATTTAAATTTACCTCACGTCCTTTCCATTTCTTCTTGCACCTTTCTCCAGATCACATCTTCATCTGCCCAGTAAGTACTGTACCTTCCTATCCATTGGCATGGCTCTGTACAAACAGTAGATAAGAAACAGAAATTAGGCAGAGTGGCAGAGGACACTCCCCTGAGGGATGAAGCTCATGGCCCTTGTGGCCACAAATAACATAAGGAGGGTACTGCTGCAAAGAGGAACCTGGCACTGAGCACAGGACCAGTCCTCTCCTTCAAATCTGATGCAGACATGGAGGCCAAGAGAAGGAAAGGCAGGTGTGGGGATAGAGGCTGGGGAGCTGGGGCTGAGCACAGTGTGTCCCTATAAAACAGTAGACATTTCTCTGCTTGCGTCCTTGAAGCCAGCTGCGTGGTTTGTCTAAAGCAATCTCTCATTTGAGCTGCTTGAGAACAAGCACTGAGGAGCCCCTATTGTAAATGCTACACAAAAACACAAAGAAGAGAGCCCAGAGTAAAAAATATTTCCATAATAAAACTGTCAAGGGGAAATGAGAGACCAGAAATCTTTGCAAAGCCAAGTAATTAAAAACAGTGACGCCCTCTCCAAAGCATATGAGATAAACTGTCTCCTTAATACTCTAATTGCAGAGGAGCAGATTGGGGTGAGATGTACATGTGGACCAAGGGAGTAGGCGACCCAGGGAAGAGAGCCCAAGAGCTGCAGGGGTTGGGTACATGGCTTGAGATCCTGCCAAGGAACACAGAAATCCCCTCTCTCCTGCAGGCTACCCAATGTTCCTTCTACAGTTTCTCCAAATTAGGTCACTCCCACAAAGCCTCCAAGTAACAGCAGCCAACACTGGACCACCCAGGGCAACAGGGAGGAGGCTAACCAAGAGGAAGCAGAACCACAGATGATATGATGCAGGGGTGGATTGGGCAATAGAAAAATACACTCCACTGGATGAGAGAAAACAAAAGGTCTTCATGTATGATGGTGGAATGTGATCTCTGAGCTGTGGTCTAGTGTAGGGTGGGAATTCATCACAGCAGAGTGCGCTGTGCATGTACCCAGCCCAGGCTGACACATGGGGGTCCATCACTGGCCTCACTGCACCTGCAGCATGGTGGGCCCTCAGCTGAGGTGTTTTCCTGCCAACAGAGAAGGGTTGACTCTGCCAAAGGCGTTGGTTGGCTCTTGCCCAGCTGAAAGCCCTGTCCCCATGCTCAGCTTTCAGTAAGGGTTCACCAGCAAGGAATGAAACATGGTGTTAGGGCCCCAGACTATCTCTCAGTTAAATACTGAGAAATTCCTTCCTCCTGTGAGCCATTTGGTATTTAATCTTCTCTTTGGGTTTGTAAAGAGGGTCTGTACAACAAGCACAGGAATACCCTCAGGCTGATTATTCCTCTTCCTCACTCTAATTAGGAGAAAGCACCTACCATGTGGAGAAAGATCCCATTTGGTTCAGCTCACCAAGCTGAATGAACCTGAAGTGCTGGGGCCTGGGCTGTGGGCCCTGAGTTGGAATTGACCTATGGATGAGTCACAACCCAGCAACACATCTTGTTCCCCAAGGCCCCAGAAGCAGAACCTGGCCCACCTGTGTGAAGCCCTGCCTCCCCCCAGGTGATTGTCACTGGGGTGGTGGGCAAGGCTAGAGAGATATTAACCAGGAAATGAATCAGTTTGAGATGAAACAGGAATTGAACCAGTTGGAGAGAAGCAACAGAAGAGACAAGAAGCAATAAGTAGTCGATTAGTTGGAAGAGAGTTCCTATTGGGGTCAGTTGGAGGAGTCTCTTGTTGGAGGCAGCTTGCTGAGTTCTCTCTCAGTGGTGTGTTTCCCCGTGGCTGATTTGAGATGGAGAAGAGCAAACAGATGAAGAATAAAAGATCAAGTTATGCTGAGGGGATGTTGCTGAGTTTGATGTTGGTCTGAAGAAGAAGAGAGCTAGCAGTGCAGAACTACACTGTGATCCATGAATGCCATTCATGCACCACATGGCTCAAAGGAAAAGCATGGATATTGTGGGGCTAGGAAGAGGATCCATGTTCTTGAACAAACCACCTGCTGGTTTTAGCCCAGACGCTGTGGCACAGAAGTGCACCAAGTGAAATAACAGATAAAACACAGATGTGGAAACCAGACAACCAAGAACTGATGGACTTCAAATGACAGAAATAACCCCAACAGATCAATACCAGACTAGGCAACCTAGAAAAATCTGCAGTCTCAAATGGTCCATTGGATTGAGAGCAAAAGCTACTTCCATTTCAGAAGTGATGGAGACACTCACACACCAGGTATAAAATATAAACACCAGACACTTGGTGTTGTACAGCTACCTGAGAAAGGCATTAAGTTAGTTGGACTCTCTTGAAGCACAGTCTTTTTATATTTTAAAACACCAAGTTTCGTGCAAGTATTCAGGCTGCCATGGCAACATGGTACATTTGTTCCCGAGTGTCATCTCCCATCACAATTGGGGTTTTTTTCAGAACTTTGCCTGACTTCAAAACTTTGGTTGCTGAGGCAACATCTTCCTTTAGAGGGAAGCGATTGGTTGTGCCCATCTGTGCCGAGGCAAGGGCTCTTCTTTGAAGACTGTGAGCTACAGCAAGGGAGGAGGTGTTAGGTGTCAGGGAGACTAAAAAGATACCCAGAGAAGCAGGGGGAGAGGAAGAAACTATGCTAAGAAGTGGCTGCGGAGGGGCAACGCACACCTTTGTGTGAGGCAGGTGGGATGGACTGTGAGTGGGAGGCTCCAGGCTTAGCACTGGTGAGCTAATGTGCCACATTACATCACTGAAGATATTAAATGCGGTCTTGGTGAAAAAATGCTTTGCCTTCAATGTATCCTGTGATGCATAGTCCTCACAAGACCTCTACAAGAAAGGAATTTGTCACTGGGCTTGTTTGACACAAGAAGTGACCAAGGCAGGGAGAGCTTGAATGAACTACTGAAGGTCACACAGTAAATTAGCGACTGATACAAGAACAAGCCCCTGGAGGTGTTGTGTTTCATTCGTAAGATCATCATTCCTCTGATATTTAACTTACACTTAAACAGAAACCCATTTACCTTCTGCAGAGAAGCAGTGCAATCACTTTTTCTTTCGCTAACATATTACAGTCCTCGCTTCTGCTATTTGTCAATGTATTTGGCTGAAACACACTGAAGCAGGGACTCCTTTCTTTCCAGACAGTGAGGCCCAGATCTGTACTCTTCCTGAAATCCTGATGCAATATATGCGATCACCACCAACAATCATAACAGCTCTTTAACTGAGGTCGTTCCTGCCTTCCTCTTGACTGAAAGCATGGAAGGGACACAGCACCACCATTGTTTGGCTGCCTGCAGACTCTAGTTGACTCACAAACACAGCAAGCAACTTGGAGTGCACTGGAGGCACCAGTGTGCTGTATCCAGCAGAAAGAGCAAACAAGCTGTGGAGGAAGCCCCAGAGGAGTGGCCGGATGAGCACTGAGCAGAAGCTAGTGGCTCTGAGGAAATGCACAGGATGAGGCCACTCACATGCCACAGGAATGAGCACAGGGAGAGAAGCACAAGATGAGAACAGGCAAGAGGCAGTGAGAGGACAATAGCATGGAGGTGAGCACGGCACATTGCTGCTGCTAGTGCAGGGACTGAGAGTGAAACCTGGGAAATCAGCACTGGGAAGATTATCCTGCCACAAATTGGTATGAATGGTATGAGTATGAAAATTAGCTTCCATTTCACTTAAGTTGCTGAGGAGACATAATTGAAGCAGCAGCAAATATAGATCAGCCAGACAAGACTCTTCAGAGGGGATTCATTCACTGTGTCACTGGCCTCTCATGGAGCAGAGATGTTCCACACAGAGTTGTCATTCAGCCCATGAGGAAAGGAAGGCTTGAAAATGGTTGGAAAACAAAAGAGCTAACAACAGAAGGAGGGAGACATTGCAGAGGTGAAAATTTATGGTACATGTTTCTCTGCCTCTTAAAGAGCAGGGAAGAGTTCAGGAGGGTTAAATAATACTGTGGATGTGGCATTTCTAGGATGAAGAAGATCCCTATGAGTAGAGCCTGGGACTGAAGAAGCTGGATTTCATCCATCCTCCTTTGCTGTTAACTCATGCACTTTGGGCTAAGACATGCTGTTTTCCTATGCCCCAACTCCCTCCTCCGCAGGAGGGATGACCGGGCTTCTCTACAACCAAAAGCTTAGAAAGGATAGATGCGTTACTGACTGCAAGGTGCCAAATCACTGCTGGGACTAGAAACCAGTTTAGGACTGAGGAGTGAGATTGCATAGGCATGCTTTACACAGGATCTCCCCTCCTGCCTCTCAGCAGCTCCTGTTAACCTTGTATTTCCCTTGCCTCCACCAGCACTCATCGATCTTCTCACTGTCCAGGAAGCCTTCAACTGCACCAATGGCCCTTAGCTTTTCTGTTACCTTCACATGAGGGAGCCCATAAAAGTAGGCAGAAAAATCAGAGAAGAATTTAGAGCAATTTAGGCTGTACAGATTTCACCTACCTCTTCCTGCTCACTGTGGAAACTACATCCTGGTTTAAGCAGGTGGTTTACATGCTTAAAACAAACTACCATTTCAGTAAGGGTTCTTCAAAGCCCTTGGCTATTGCACTGCCTGTGAGCCAGCATCTTTCCCAGCCTGGAGATGCGCACAATAGATGCTGCTGAACAGCAAAGCCAATGAGTAGATATAGGATTGGTACCAGCTATTGCTTGACTGGAGGGCACAACTGATTTATTAGACTAGCTCGCCATGTCTCCACCTTCCAGTATGTTTCTCAGTGCCCCAGTTCCAGACTGATGGTGGCTCTGATGCCCATGTAGGGGTCACTGGAGGTTAGGCTTTGATTTCTTTCCTTTTCAGCAATTCATAGCTAACTGCATAAGAGTAGTCAGATACAAACCCACTGCCTGGATCACCACCTGCCTGTTCCAAATCTGGGTCACTGTGGCATTTTAAAACACAAGCAACCAACATAGCCCTGCCAGACAAATGCAAAGAAGGAAAGTAAACGTGAGAAATGCTCTTGATGTCAAAAGAGAAACACATAGACACAGGAGGCAGCAGGCTTTGTCTTTCTCCTGCATTTAATTGGTTTTGATGCTTTCTTCCTAAGGGCTTTGAATTTTAACTGCCTCTTCCATGTTGATGGAAGAGACCAAGAATGGCCTATCGTGATTGCATGTCTGTCAGGCAACCCCCTGGGGGCTGCATCCTCTGCATGCTGGGACACTTTCTTCTGTCCAAGTGATTGCAAAAGCAGCCTGAGGAGTGGCTCCCATGGTGTTAATATGTCTCTGGTGATTTCCAGGGACTGCCCATGTCCCCAGACTCCTTTTGTCTGGGCACTGACAACAGGAAGCTTCCATCACTGGTCCTGGATGTTAGCTTTGGCAATCCCACCTCACAGCTAGCAGCATTTGCTGAGGTTATGAGACCCCAAGTGCACTACCTCTGCTTTCTCATGGGTGATGCAGAATGTCCTTGGGGGTGCAGAAGAACCAGGTGAAGGAGGCCCTATAGCTCCTGATATACTCCAGCACATGGCAGAGGTTGAAGAAGCCCTCAGGACCCCTTTTCTCCCTGCAGATCTGGGGGCGGGGGAGCGAGTCCTCTCCCATGCTCAAGCATCTGAGTATTGCCTGGGAGTCTCCTGCTCTCATAGGCGACATTCAGCAGCTGCTGGATGGCCCAGAAAACAAACAAGCAACTTCTGCAAAACGTATCTGGACATCAGCCATATTAACCATGAATGCTGCTCTCCCCTGTGGATATAACAGCTGCCCATTGGAATAAACAGGAAACCATTTTATCCTCTGAGGAGCAAGAAAGGTGAAGGGGTCGTGACTGTAAATTGTGTATCTCTGGGTTTGGGGCAAGCAGCAGGAGCCACAAACAAATGGGTCTTCTGTTTTTTCTCATAGAGCAGGGACTCAAATGCTAGGCTTCTCTTTCTGAGCTGGTTCTCTGACCTAGTGTAACCCTTTCCTCCAGTACAAGAGACAAAAGAGCAGAAGTCCTGGTTTCTCCACTGAGGTTTTGGTAAGCAGTCAAATAGCATGGCACAGGGAGGCACTGTGGCAATACTCCTGCCAGGTCACGTGAAACAGGTGTGGGTATGTCTTGTCTGATTCTGTATGACCATACATCGTTTTGTGTAGTCCTGGCTACGAATACGTGTGCTTCTGCACTTTGCCTTCCTACCAGTTGGTGATATTTGTCACTTTGAGCCCCTTTGGGATCAACTTCTCTTGGCCATTGTAGAGTGCTTACTTTTCCAGCCTCTTGGAAAGCAAAGCAATTTTATATCAAATGAAGGCAGCCAGTGAGAAGTTGCTTTTGCCCATGGAGCGCTTAGATTGCTGGGCTCCTTGGCTGGACCTCTAGGACTGCTTCTGTCATGCAGGAGGTCAGGTGCGCTGGGCCAAAAAGGGCTTTCTGACCTCAACATCTCAATTTTCAGTTCAACTCAAAGCTGGAGAAGTTTCACCCACTTTCCACGTGATGTATCTTTTACTGTAAGTTGCATCTGCACTAAATAGTGTTTGGTAAAGTGATGACACAGGGTGACATTAGTGATGTTACTGTGGAAACCATATTTTAATTGCCTGGCTCAGAAGAAGTTGGGTAAATCAGACATTGTAGTTCCCCCATTGTAGCAACTGTGCTGCCGACAGATCCGACTGAGTATCAGGTACATAGGGCTCTGTCACTGCCCGGTTTGTGAGAGCCATGTGGTGCTGGGAAAGCTGTTCTCTTCTTCGTGTCTTTTGGTTCTCCTCAACCCAGGTCCCTGCTGGACCCACACAGATGGCAAACCTCACAGATTGTTACAGTCTCTACACTCCTGGTCAGACCACCAAATGTGTCCTCATTACAAAACACAAACAGAAAATAACTGATAATGTTGAATGTTCACCTTATTCTGGCGCAAGGATCTAGGACGGTGATATTACCTGTAGGCTAGATGACTTGTCAACTGTTGCTCTAAAAACCTTATAAATACCTTGGGCATTGTGTAACTCTGTACTCCTAGTGATATGCTGAAGCTCATCTTTTTGATAACTTGTGACAGAGTCCATACAAAGTACCAGGTGCAGTTTGAGACCTGACAGATTCCATCAAGTGAAGGACTTCCAGAAAGGAAAGATGCCTACATATCTATTTATAGGTGCCTATTTATACCGCAGAGGTGCTGGATGCTGATGAGCACACAGCATGTGGCCAGCTGTAGATAGACCTGCTTTCCACTCAGCAAGCATTTCATAAGTACTTTGACCAAGACAGGCAGAATAATGCTCTTGGTTTCACTCTGAGGGTCTAGAAGTGTGCGGTGGAAAGGGCATATAAACCAGCGCTGCCTGGCTTTTCTGGTCAGTGTGCTTTCTGGCCAAACTGCCTGTGCAGGAGACTAGGAAAGGGGAAAAAAAAGTGTTAGAAATAAAAAGGCTTGGTGAGATGAGGTAAAGATCAAGAACAGGGAGAGGAGGTGGAGCATCTTGGCTGGATGAAAGCTGAAGGGCAGGGAGGAGAGGGACAGCCAAGAAGCAGCAGATGGTCCAGGGGACATTCTCTGATGCATGTCCTTCAGTGTCCTGTTCCTAACAGGCAGCCCTGAGAGCTGATCTAGCTTGTTATACCCCTATGTCTTGCCTGCCTGTGAAGCCAGCAGGCTAGAAAACAGAAGATTTGTGCTAGGCACTCTGCAATGTGGTCAGGGACTGACAACAATGGCCAGGAAAGAGAATAGGAGGGTGTGACTATGCAGAGCAGAAGAGAGAGCAGGAATGAGGCATGCAGTGGGGTGGAGGAGGAGATAATGGACTCAGTGGCATTTCTGGGAGAGACCTGGAGCAGAGGTGTGCAGGAAAGAGCAAAAGGTGTTGCAAAGGGATGAGCAAAATGGGATGAAGAGCAATAGATGTATATTTGTACATCACAGTTGTGGGAGAATGAGTTCTTTGGGATTTTTGAGGGAACCTAGCCCAGAATTAGGGGATACAGACCATTAGTCAAATTTCCTAAAGGACTTTAAACTCTGTATGAGACACCTCCACTCAGCAGACCACATCACAGGCACCTAGACCCATGACACATGTGTTGTTCCACAGAGTGATGTCATGGCAGCATGGCATTGCTGCACCACAGTCTTCTTCCCTTTGTCTCTTGATTTTTTGGGGCACTGCCCACAGCAAAGGACATGGATTTCTTTGCCTCCAGGAGATCAGTTCTCAGCCTGGTGAAGACTGGAGAGACCCTAGAGCATGTTAAAGTTACTTACATCAGCAGGTAGAATCTGACACTGAGATTGGGCTACTGTTGTGCCATGTATTACACAAAATGACGGTAAGAGGTGGTCTGTGCTCCATAAAAAGTTATTGTACAAGACAGGCAAGAGGAAGTCATTTGCTTAACTAGCCCAGTAAGTCAGTAGCAGAAAGGGGGAAGGAGTCTTAGCTTCTTTCATCTGATGTCAGTGCTTGGTGGACCAGCTGAGATTGTTTCCCACATTGACCATATCAGCATTTTCCGCTTGCCAGTGTTTATCTCACATCCTTGAGCAACAGATCTCAGGGCTCTGCCGTTTGGTTTTGTTTTATTTTATGGAGGAAGTGACACTCACAACACGCTCAGAAGTTATGTTGCTGCGTTGCAACAACTCTCATCCTACACGAAGAGATTTGAGTGGTGCAGATGTGATGACTCAGCTTTGCTGGATTTTTCAGTAGTGGAGCTCCAGTGACATTTCTACAGAGATATTCTGAAGAGCTTGGTATATGAGGAAAGAGAATCAAACCTAATGAAGCTGCCCCAAAGCTAATCACCCAAAGCAAGCCTTCACCAAAGCCCTTCTCCTTTGATACACCAGCACAGCACACAGGAAGGATAAGAACATCTTCCCAGTTTGAGATGTCTATGATGCAAAAATACCTTCTTGATCTAGTTGCCTTGACCTCCAAATGCATTTAGGGTACAGCTCTCTGGTTTCTTTCAAACTTTTACTCTGGATAAAACAACTTGCTGTCTGGGAGCACTCATGCCCCTGCACTGACACAAAGAGCATCTTGTTCAGACACAGCTCTTGATGCCTGGTCAGATGAATCCCAGCCCAGTCCTCCCATGAAGAACCAAAAAGGCTGACAAGAGCCCCCTGCACTGGATCTTTTTGGAGTGAGAAAATCCCCTCTGTTCACGCAGATGAACATATCTCATGCAGAATTATATGTAATCTGCAAGTTCTTCAGGGGATGATTCATTGCAGCAAGAGATGAGTGGCTTTTACACCAGCCCAAGCTTTGAATCAAAGGCACCTGAGCATCCCTGGTGGCTACCTGCTTTGAGATGGTTACTATCATCCAACTGTAGTTCCCAAGGAGACAAGCCAAGGGTGGGGAAGGGGCCTCCTGTGCCAGTGACATAGCACTGAGGTAAGGAACGGACAAGATCAGATCAGTAGGCTCAGTAAGGGAATGCTGCACTGCTCAGATGTGAAGTGGCTAAGTCTGGCTGGTTTTACTCTCTCTGTTACCGCTGGATTAGAGAACAGTGGTTTTGGTCATCTAAGGACACCTAGACAGAGACTCTGTCCCAAGTCTTAGCATGTCAAAACCTCAGGGATGACCAAAAGAGACACCTTTACCAGGAGGATGATCAACCCTTTATCAAGTAGCTATCATTTGAGGAAAAAATCTGGTCATCTTCATCTACCAAACTGATAACTGTTCCTCCTCACAAAATTTCCATCTGCAGTGCAATGTTCAAAACAAGCCATTACTAATTGATGATCTTGAGTTCCAAGATAATACCAGAGTTGTGCACATCCCAGCTCCACTTCTTGTGATAGAGCTGCATATATTAGTTGCTAAAGAATGTTGTTTCAAGCTGTACATACACTTACATAACCATGTACCATATAATCAACACATTTAATAGCTCAAAGAGATCAATCATTCTGATCTCCGTCACAGAAATGTACCTCTCCTCCCTATCATAAAATGAAAACAACAAAAAACCCCCAAACCCAACAAAAAGAATTTCCAACCTCCTCACCTGCCAACGACCAGCATAGCTTGATGTATCTCAAGATCTCTGATGTACCTGGCTCTTTTAAAACCTGTGAGCACCACATGACCACTCCCTTGATCAGCTGCTGAAATTCAGCCACCTACTACTGCTCCAGCACTGAGCAAAGATCATGGGGAAAGGCTGAGAGGATGTCTGAAAGGGAAAGGGAAAAGGGAAGGGGGAAGGAAGGGAAGGAAGACGGAAACAGAGCCCTTTGCATTGTGTTTCACTTCCCAGACACTCTCTTCCCACCCAGCTCCTCTCCATTGTTGGGTGCTCTTTCCAAGCCTGAGAATGGAGGCTTGAAGCCTCCTCCAGAGGCAGCATTAACAGCAGGCTGCAGATACCAATCCCACACTCACTTCCCTGTTTGCTTTGCTCTTGTACCTCTGGAAGGACCATAGATAGACAAGTACTGACAGCATGTCTGCAGCAAGCACAGAGGTCTTGTGGAAAGGTGGCAGGGGCTGAGAGACCTGTAGGACCTGTTACTACAGCACTGCATGGGCTACAGCATGTGGAGGGAAAAAAGCCATGACACCAAACTGCGGCTTGGGGGCCTTCTTGACCCTGCTTTAATGGGTAACCTCCTGATGCTGCAATATCAAGCACTTGATCAGGGGCACAGGAGCTTGCAAGCAGGGTGGAATGCTTTCAGACACTGGCAGTTATGGGAACTTCAGTCTCCAGGTGAGGATATGGCCCTGTTATTCCCATGTTCACTTATTCCTCCTTCATGGAGCTGATCCTCTCCCTGAGACAGCAGCTCAGGGCAACTGCATCCTTCTCTTATTCCAGCTCTGCCTCCTGGCCAGGGAGCAGTGTGGGGAGAGAAGGAGTCTCTTTTTTTTTTTTTTTTAAGGGGAAAAGAAAGGTGTCCATTTTTGCCCCAGCACTGCTTGCTCCAAGTGCCATGGCACTTACAAAAATACAGGGCAATAAAATCCCTAGGGTGTGCTTTCTGGAGACCTATCCCTGCCTATCCTATTGAGAACCTTTGAGGCAGTCTCCTTTCTTCTCCAGCCCTCCACCAATGTAGACCCCATACAAAAAATTGGAGAATGAAGAGGAAGATGCTGCTTCTTCAATCTGCAGCTGGTCTCACCAGGGCCACATCAGTTTGACTCATCCAGACAGACCCATGATCCCATAACCACCTCCAGCCATGCCAGGAGTGCACCATGAACTTCTCAAATCACAACACAGAAACAAATAGGGATGCTTTTGAATCCTCCCCAAGGGTTGCAGTGAAGCCCAGGGTGCTGCTGAACCCCCCCAAGGACTGCAGTGGAGCCCAGTCCTTGTGTGGCAGCTGCCAGGCAGGATACACCCTGCATCCCACCACTCTGGCTCAGAGACCTCTCTTGGAGGAGGAGGAAGCACTGTGTGCAGTACCACAGCCCAGCATCCTCAAGGCTGTGGTACCCTCTGCTGGCCTTGAATATTACTTTTGCTGATGCAGCCTCTCCTGGGCTGTTTTTCAGTCTGAAGGTCACTCGCAGACACAGCAGCAGCTTCTCTAGCATTCACAGCAGCTTCTTTCACAGCAATGCCCAACACTGCTCTGTCTTCAGAACCCCCCACCCATGCTCTTCCACATCCAAGCTGCAGAGGTGTACCTACCCGCACCTCGCATCTTTGAGGGGACACTTAAGAGAATCAATACTACTTCACTAGAAATGACAAAAACTTGCAGGGTTTGTTAAATGTAAGGTCATGCAGCAAACACAGAAGGGCAAGTGGCTGCACAAGTGTATCCCAGGGCAGAAAGCCCAGGAGAGGCTCCTGGCGAGCGGGATATCCTGCTGGAAGATAGCAGTAGCCTGCAGACAGTGACCAGGTAAGGTGCCTCCCACACTGCCGAGCTCAAAAGGGCAGCCTCTGTCAGCAGGACTTATGCCTTAATAGACAAATCAAACCCTGAGTGATAAGTTGAGTTTCTGCTTCAGGGCTGTTGGTGCTGCCCATGGGGCTGAGTCCTACCTTTAGGAGAGTCCCCAGGGTGGGTGCTGGGCAGTGGGTAACACAGGGTGAGCAGGAGGGGTGCCTTTCCAACCAAAATCCTCACCACCTCTGAAGGGGGAAGGGGATACATCCCCTGTGTCCAAAGACCCTGGGCTACCAATATCAGTTTTTATTCTAATACAAACTAAAAGCTTCTGGAGTTCAAAGGAATATTGACATAATACAGTGCCAGAGCACCCAAGGAGAACACTGACCCCGCCAACCCTGCTTCAAAAGAGGGCCCTGGGCTGTTTGGCTCCCCACGGAAAAGCTTCTTCCAAGAGCAGGCTCTGATTCCATGGGGAATTCTTCCTGCACATGGACCCACGTCAGGCAGCAGCAGCTCCCTCCCCACGCGTGGGACAGAGAGGTCACTTGATGCGGTAGAGGACTTTACGTTGCATGCGGTGCTGGATCTCCCCCCGTCGCATCATCAACTGCAGCACCTTGTAGATAGCGTGTTCTGGGTATTTCTGGAAAATGGGAGAGCAAGGGGGCGTGAGCCAGCAGGGAAAAGCTCACCAGAACCCAGCAGGAACCTGCAACCACCACTAAAGTCTGGCTGTGCCTCTCCAGCAGGAGGGAAGCTGGTGGCAGCAGGTGCTGATGCTCCTTTCACTACTTCAGGTCTGACTGCAGCCAGTTGCACAAATTGAGATGTTCTGGTTTCAAGGGTAGGAGCCCGGCCTACCTGAACAGCCTCAAACCTAAGTGCTTCTGCAGAAAAATAAGTTCCTGCCTCGCACCCCTTAAACTCTGCAATCACATTGCACACCACTCCCTACAAACAACTTCAAATACAGATATGACCATAAAGGCTCTCCACCCCCTAAGCAGCAGCCTAGAGTCCCTGGTTTCACAGGCCAACCCTTCATGGAGTCCCTAGCCTACCTGCCGCATGAAGTCCTGGACGATGCTGTGCTCCGACACCTGAGAGCCGATGGCAAAGCGTCGTTTGAGCTGCTTCTCAATACGGGACAGCATCTCTTGGTCCTCTTGTGTTGTGAAGCCTTCTGCCCCTGGAAGGAGAGAGACTGCGTGAGCCCTCTGTGCCACCCAGATGTCACTCTCAAAGCTGGAGTGTCCGTTGTCTGTGTTTCCCACCACATCTACATGTCTCAGAGGCTTTAGGGAACCCATGAGAAAATCCACCATCAAAGGTTGTGGAGTTATACAGACATAGCTGAATGAGGAACTGACTGCTGGAGGCTCCTTCAAACCCTTTGTGCCATGCTGTCTCCCAAGAAACATTGTCTCCGTCCCCTTAGGAAAAGACGTTAAGAGGACAGACAGGTTGGGGGACCACCTCGAGCACTGGACTCTGCCTTTGGGACCACAAGTGGCCAGACCATCCCTCCCCTGTCCAGCATAGGTGGATACCCTCAGTGTCATCTATTGTTGCTGTTCCTGTGAGTCACAGCCTCACAGCCATGATGGTTCCTTGTTGCCGCAGGCATTGCTTTGCCTTTTCTCAGAAAGCAGATCCAGCACCTCCTGCCCCTGCCAGCCTGGTCCTAGGAGGGGAGCTCATCTCTCCTTGTCCTGAGCAGCAAGGCACAGCATGTCCCTCCTGTCCCCAGCACAAAGCATCTCTCCCTCACCTGACAGGCTGCCCGACATGGCTGCATCAAGTGTGGACACTTGGAAGAGCCGCAAGGCCTCCTCGACGTCTGCCTCGGTGGCGAAGGGCTGAAGCTTCATCTTCCCCAGGGACTCGGCAATGCGCACGATGGCCTCCAGCTGCCTGCAGCCAAAGGAGATGTTCCCTGCTTTCTACTGCAGCTCAGAGAGGTCTTCTCCTTCCCCTCAGCCCCTGACACCTCCACCCACCCCACTTCAGGCACCTCCTGCTCCACATCATGGTATCTCCAGTTTTGCCCTGTTCACAGAGGGTGCTCTCAAACCCCAGCACTCCACCAACCTCTTTCCTGGACTATCCGAGTTGACTCCCAGCAATGCAACCCAACCCCGAAGGTTTTGGTGGGGCAAGGAGGGCAGGATTGCTCACCGGATGGTGATGGGGATGCTGGAGCGGCGGTCGCTCTCCTGCTCGTGCTGGCGAGTGCCGCTCCGCATCAGGATGTAGCGGTTCTTCAGCTTCTCCGCCGCAGCCGCTGACAGCCGAGGACCACACTTCCTGCAAGGGGGGACAGGAGCTAGAGGTAGCGCCACCAGGAAGTGTTCCCTGGGCATGGAGGTATCCCCTGTGTCATGCTGCAGCACCGTTGTGAGCGGCTCTTGCTTCCCTTCTTTAAAGGCAGGAGTTAATAAAAGGTCACCCAGATAAACCACTTGAAAATACCATCTGCATGGTTCACTTCTCACCACTGCCCCCCACTGTGCAGCCTTGCACACTGCCAAAAATTCATGTCTCTCACTCACGTCCGACAGAAGGAGATGAGCTTCTTCAGCTTGTTCAGCTCGATCTCACCCTCCACCGCCTGGGTCTGCATCAAGGCGCTCACATGTAAGGACATCACGTGCTTGGCCAGTGTCTAGAAAAGAGGGCAGTCAGGCAGCTGGAACCCACCTTGTTTCCCCCTCCCCAAAAATGGTGCACCCCAAGTCTCAGCTGCACCCACATGCCCCAACCCACCATGTCTCGCTCCTCGTTGTGCTCATCCTTGACAATGAAGATCATGTCAAATCGGGAGAGGATGGTAGGCATAAAATCAATGTTCTCCTCGCCCTTGGTCTCATCCCAGCGCCCAAAGACAGAGTTGGCGGCTGCCAGCACTGAGCAGCGGGAGTTGAGAGTGGTTGTGATCCCTGCCTGTGGGTGGAAGGAAAAACAGATGGGGTCAAGACCATGTTCATGCTACAGAAGGTCTAGAAGGCAATTAACATGTAGTGAAAGGTCCAAAGCAGCTTGCAAGGACTCATCCTCAATCACTTGCATTTAAATAAAACCCCTTAAGTAGCATCCAATTGCTCTGTAGTGGTTCCACACTGTAGAGGGGGTTAGCACAGGAGCTACATGGGGCTAGACCCATATGTCCTTCTGGAGGAGGACTGGCTTCAGCCAAGACTTGAGCACTAAGTAACTTCATTTAAAACCTCATGTCAAGGTCAAGGACACACAAGACCCCACCCCAAGTCTGTGATCCAAGCCACAAACTGGGAAGCTGGGGCTGAGTCCCCCAGGGCAGCCCCAGGGGCAAAGTGTGGGTTTTCAAGTAGCTGGGCAAGAACAACCAGCAAGGAAAACCTGTGGTGGGTGCTCTGTGTTACCAGAGACCCAAGAGCTATGGGGTGAGCCAGAGAGACCAGAAGGGAGCAGAGTTGCTACAAAAAAAGGTTGAGTATTGAAAATTAAGAGAAACTGATTTGAGAGAAGACCTGGCACCAGGATGTCAGGCAGTTTCTGTAAATCTTCTGAGGGGGTGGAAAGCAGTGGGAAGAAAGAAGTGACATCAGGCTGTGACGCAGAGACATCAGCAGAACTACTAAATATAGAGGAGCAGAGGACAGGCAGAGCAGAGGGAGCTCCTTTCAGTCCTCCCGAAGTTCAGGCTGCCTGAGAGAAGACAATCCAAAGCCTACAGGCAGGGCTGACCAGTCTCAGATCAGAGAAATCAGTAACCATCAAGACCACTGCCTAGACTCTAAAATAGGCAATTCTGGCAACAGATATATGACCACTAGTTGCTGGGCTTTCAGGGAAACCCAGTGGCAAGTCAAGCTCCCATCCCAGTGTGACATATGCCAGCAGCTCACCTTAGCAATGGAGATGGTCTGCTGCTCCATGGCCTCGTGAATGGCTACACGGTCATCCTCTCGCATCTTCTCATCCGAGGTGGGAGAAATGAGGCAAGGAAAAAAAGTCATCATCAGTCACCTACACTGGGCCTCAGCTACACACCCACTGATGTCAACCCTGGAGGTAAAGCTCTGTGAGGACCTCTGCCCAAGACCACAGGATGTAACCAGAATTTCCCTGCAACCCCATCCCTTGACCTTCCCTGAAAGCAAGCAAGGCATCCTCAGGAGAATCACCCTTTATCCTGCAGCTCCAGGCTCTCCTGGGAGAAGCTGGCAGCCCAAGGGCTCTCTTCCCCACTCCTATTCAGGCAGCCCCACAGGTACCTTGTCAAACTCATCGATGCACACCACTCCACCATCTGCCAGCACCATGGCTCCTCCCTCCATGAAGAAACTCCTGGAGGAAGGGTCACGGATCACCGAGGCCGTCAAGCCAGCAGCACTACTGCCTTTCCCAGAGGTGTACACCTAGCAGCATGTGGGACAAGGAAGGGGACAACATGTCAGCTGCTGTAGGACCCAGGAGCCCACTGCTCCAGCTGAAGGACAAAGCACCCCCAGCACTGCAAAATCCAGGGCTGCTGGAAGAAACACAAGGACCTCCAGGAAAAACCCCATACACACCAAAAGCAGACCTGCTGGGTACAGAGCAAGACTATTGCCTAGTCCCAGGTCTGAGGCTAAGCAGCTGTGACACACCAGAGGGCTTGCAGGCACACAAGTACAGGTATTAAGTACAGAACAGGGAGTGATTCATAGTTTGGTGGACTGCTGCATTAGCTTTGTTTTCCCCTTGAGAGAACAACATAGACAGAGGCTGAGTATAAGAGAGACTACAAGAAAAAACAGCTGAAAATATAATTTCATGCCTGGGCTCAGCCTGGAGGTCCGTGCCTGAGATGCAGACAGCTTCATTTGTCCTGACCAGCCAGCCTCTCTGCTACTCAAGTCTCAACAATAAACAACAGCACCAGTCATGTCTTTGGATGTCTGCAAATAGCCTGGTTCATATCATCATGAAAGGCACTACCTGCTTCCCCTTCCCTCCCTCATCCTCTGTACTGCACCCCATCTTTTCCAGGCCAACACCAGAAACAACAGTTCACACCTCTCCCAGCCCATCCACCTGTGGATGCATGGGCAGATACCTCTGTGACCACGGCCTGGTCTTTGGTGCTATGCAAGGAGTAAAAGGAAGATGCAAGCCACACTACAAGTGGGCACCTCAGACCACTTACCCCGATGGGCGAACACTTCTCAACAAACTTCAGCAGCTGGGATTTGGCCGTGCCAGGGTCACCTAGCATCAGTAAGTTGATGTCTCCTCTGCGGGTCAGCCCATCCGGGAGCCTGGAGAGCCAGAGTGGGAAGAAGAGTGGGAGGAGAGATGGTGAGTCTTTATTTTGATAATGAAGCATTGCTGACAAGTGGCAGACGGCTGGCAGCACCACCAGAAGACTATGAGGACCTTGTGCCATGAGTGACACCCCTGCCACCATGCTCTCGCCACCAGGCTAACAGTTCCTCACCTCTTGCGAGAACCTCCAAATAAGAGGCAGGCAATGGCCTTCTTGATGTCAGTGCTGCCATAGATGGAGGGTGCAATGCTCTTGGCAATGGTCTCATAGATGTTGGGCAAGGCAGCAAGGCGACGAAGTTCCTCCTCTTCTTGAGGGGTCACCGAGCCAGCAAAACTGTGTCCTGTACAGGGATGAGGAAAATGATGCAACAGTGAACAGATGTTCAAAGTAGATGGCACTACTCTCTCCATACCCACTACCACCAAAATCCCTCCTTGAAGATAATGCCAAGTGCCACCAGATGGGCAGGGTGGAGAGGGCAGACATTTGCTATCCCAGCAAGGCAGGCTGTGCCCTTAGAGGCTGGTAGGAAAAAGCAAGGATCTTTGGGCAAAGAAGGTCTAGAGGTACCAGAGGGAAAATTACAGTCAGGACCACATTTTAAACACATAGCTCAATTTTAATCATCGACTTCAGCCCAGATCCTCAAGGATGGCTTAGCAGATTCCCACTAAGATCAATAAGATAAAAGCACTTAAATACCCTGGACGACTCAGGCTGAAGCCTCCTCATTTAATCACTCAGAAAAAGTCACGCAGGACACAACTATAGAGCATCCAGGGCAAGTTAAGAGCCCTGGAATGGCCTGAAGCTTCTGCTATACAAGCAGCAGCAAAGGACCCAGGCTGTGATTTCATATAGTCCTTGCTGAGGGACAATCTTGTTCAGGAAGGGAGCTCTCCTAACAGGAGGCTACCAACACAGACCAGACTGGTACCAAAACCAGCCCTCACCTGAGCCCTCCACGTCCACCTGAATGCCCACCACACGGATGTAAGCGCTTCGGATGCCCACTCCCACATTGTCACGGCTTCTGTTCTTGCTCTGGGCAGACTTCTTGATGGAGTAGATGCCCATAATAGTGACTCTGTTCCCTGGGACCACTTTGTCACACAGGTACCTAAGAGGAGGAAGGGGAAAGCAGAGGATGGTAGCAGGGGAAAGGATGACAGCAGCAACCTGCTAGCCCTGTGGGTTAAGGGTGGGGAGACCATGCTGGTACCTGTCACAGTACAGCTGCAAGTGCCGAGGCATCTCCCCGTGTGGCACAGCGTCTGGGGACTCCTGTAGCTTCAGGATCTGGAAGTCCACGCACTTGCACTTATCTGGCATGATGAAGTAAGGGTCCAGCGGGCACTTTGGGCGGCCAGCTTGTTCTCTGTGCAGAGAGATCAATCAGGAAGGCTGCTGGCACTCAGGAGCCATCTCTGGGAGATCCCCTGTAGACAGTACAGTGGTGACCGAGCACAGAGCAGCCACTCCTCCAAGCAGTACCCAGCAGTCACACAGAGAAAAAACAAAGGCTCACCAAGCCTTCTGTCTTGTCTTCAACAGCTGCCAAAAGCAGGCACGAGATCAAGCCAAAGACAGAATCATCATAGAACAGTTAAGGCTGGAAGGGACCTTGAAGATCATCTAGCTCCAACCCCCTTGCTGTGGGCAGGGACACCCCTCTCCCACTAGAGCAGGTTGCTCGAAGCCCCATCCAAACTGGCCTTGAACACTTCCAGGGATGCAGCAGGGTGATACCTGCCTGAGTTCTCTCCCTGCCTCCCACCTCTCCACTGCTAGCTAAAAGCAGGGAGGAAGATAATTCATTAATTACACAGAAGGTAACAGTATCAGCTCAGCGACATGGCAGGGCATTTTTCTTTATCATCTCACACAAGAAGCAAATGTTAAGTGGTTTTTGGTGAGAAAGCAATTAGCAATGTGACATGGCTGCCATCAACCTCTGAGTCTCCTGAGACACATCTGCCTTGCTAGACTACAAGCTCTCCAAGACAAGGAGCACCTCCACATCCTGCTGCTGTCTCAGTACATCACTATTGATGCAGGCAGGGAAAGGGAGGAGGAGGAAAACGGAGGAGGGCAGATGCACTTGTGCAACCAAGAATCAGGAGCCAGGCTCTGTACAGACCACACACAAGCACCATCCCTATCCCAAAGGCCTCTCAAACTGCATTAGAGGTAAAGCACAGAAAATAAATACTGGCAGGCACAGGCTCAAAGACACAACCCACCAGGATCAGTCTGAGCAGGAGCTGCAGCACAGCAGCAGCCTAACGCTCACCCTATGCCTGGGCACCAAGAGCTGTAAAGAGTGATTGGGAAGTTAGCAGCAACCTCCCTACAGAAGGTAATACAAAACAAACCCCCTTGGGAGGGGGAACATTGAAGCAAGAAGTTTGTTTGAAAAAGTTAAGAACTTAATAGGAAGTTTGGACAGCAGCTTAATGCAGCATTATGGGACAGATAGGGGCAGGAATGAACCTTTCAGTACAACAGGTAAAGCGCCCTATAGATATAAAGAACTCCCAGACATGGCTGCTCAACACTGCATGGAACACTGGTCATGCAGCACCACGATCAGCGTGACCACAGACAGATGGACCTAAAACCTGCCATGGGTGCACACAGGCACAAGGGCAACATGAAGGAAGGAGGAACAGAGACTGCAGATGCTTCTGCCTTGTGCAACAGGGAGCTGCCTCTGTGCAGCGTGCAAGGGAAGGAGGAGCAAGAAGAGGGGATGCAGCCTTTTTTCCCCCCACCGTCCTGCAGCATGCATCCCCATGTCAGTCCTTACGTGTTGCATTTCCTGGGGAGAGCATAACCCTCCAGGCCTGGGCGCACCGCAATGTTGTTGATGGTGTTGCGGCAGCTGCGGCACTGGATGGTGAATCTGGTGGCCTTGGCTCTCACAGGGGTTGCTGCAATCACAATCCCAGGGATCTTCACAAGGTGGGACATCTGGTCAGACTGAAAGGGAAAGAAAAGGTGAAGGGAAGGTAAGAAAGCCATCCCTGGAGGATGGATGGCAAACTAAGAAACTTCAAGAAACAGTTCTTTCTTAGCTATGCTTCTCACATTCATAGGACTAAGGTACTGGAATTAAAAAAGCCTGCACAATGACACTCTTTGGCTCTACAGCAGTAGAGGAAAGTTGCAGGACATGAGACATGCTGATTTCAAAGCAAGAGAGAAAGGGACAAAACACTCTATGCAGATCTGACTAACAGGAATAAAGTCACTGCAGCAGGAATCAGCAGTAACACCCCTTGGCAGTCAAATTTAAATTACAGAGTATCCCTGCTCGTAGACGACTATGCAACCCATGCCCTAAATACGACCGAGGACCAGAAGCTTCCCTGCCGTAACACCTGCACACAAACAAGCTCTGCCACTTGCTGCTCAGCACAGCAGCTGATTCCCCTCACCTTCAGGCTGCGGATGTTGGCTGCGTTGGCATCTGATCTCAGCATCACCTGGATGTCTTGGAGAGCTTCCTCCCCTGAAGGACGAGGCCGGGTGACCTCATCTGCGACTTCTTTTGCTGCTTCTTCCAACTAGAAAGGGAAGAGCTAGGCTGTTATGGCTGTATTACAGTATATCATCAGAGCTACTCTCACAATGTGACAATGTCAGTGTGCCAGGTTGCCAACTTCCTCCATCCTTACCAGCTGCAGATGCTCTGCTGGTTGCTTGTATAGATAGTCAGCGAGATCTTCATCAAAGCTGGCCAAGTCTTCCATCTCCACCTCCACCCAGTACTGACTCAGGTTATAGTGCCGTTTAAGCTCATCCCTGGAGGGCAGCAAGCAGTACAGGTTTGCAGGGCATAAAGCACCAGTCACCCACAGTGACCTTATAACAAGCTGGGAGCAGAGAAGGAAGGTTCTGCAGGGGGTCCTTGGTTTGGAAAGCACATGGATAATCAGGAGACTGCCAAGAGAAGCATAGAGGGACCTGGGGAACTCCTTCACCCAAAACCACTTTGAAATATGACATAAGACCAGGGACACCAGTGCTTACAGTGACAATGTAAAATATAGTGATAATTGTTTGCTAGTTACATGACCAGACAGGCAAATTAAAATTTCTACACAGATAAATACCTATTATACCTAAAATACAATTTTTAAAAGGGAAGTAATAGCATAGAAGGAAACGTTCTCCTTAAAAAAGCCAGGGTGCATGAAATTCAGAGATGAAAAGTGCCAGCCTTTGTATGATACATTTCTGTGTTCTCTTAGTCATGTCTCCAAGATGCATTGGCAAAGGGCTGGCCAAGGGATCTTCAGAGGGCACACATGGGAAGTGCTGCACTGATTTTAATGGACACAGACAAAACTCCAGTCCAGAAGGCACCAGAACTTGAAGACAGATCTTGAATTTCAGAACTAGGTAGAGGCTTGGCAGTGCCTGCACAGCAGGTCCCTCTATTGCTACCTCTGCCACTGGTCGGCTGCATAAAAATTTGAGGGAAACCAAGATCTATTTTCCCATAAGGTTAAATGGGAACAACAACAACATTTCTTATACTGACAAAGAGGTCCTTACAGTCTATAGAAAGAGAAAAGCTGACATGTGCTATGGTCTATCCGCGNCTCGCGGGAAGCCACCACCAACTTTTTCGCGGCAAAAGAGGCGCGCGGCGGAAACCAAACTGCTGGAGGGGGCGAGCCGCCGCGCACCCCGATTGGCCCGTCCGCGGGGCGCCGCCACCGATTGGACGATGCCCGCCCTC
>VYZX01027600.1:161949-202910 GCA_013401335.1 Brachypteracias leptosomus | reverse complement strand
GGGGTGTTCTGTGGGGGAATGGCGGGTGGGGATGGCAGTGGCCTGCGAACAGCCTGCTGCCTGGGGGTGTGCGTTCGCTGGGATGCTTCTCTCCTGACCAGTGGTCAGTCAGTCTTGAGGGAGGCAGGCAGGTTGTTGGGTAAGCAGCAACTCTTCAACAATGTGGTAATGCACATCCTAAATGCAAACAAACCTGGGAAACGTGTTTTCTATCTGTTGCAGGTAGAAAATAAAGACTCTCTTGTTGCAGAGAAACCAGATATATTTATAAAGATCATAGGTGAGTACAAGCAAAGCTTTAGTCTTCACCTGTGAAGACTTCTTTAGGCTCAGTCTGGAGTCCCTCAGTGTGAGCACAATGGCTGTGAGAGACTCAAAGCACTGTACCCCTTCTGCCATGGGCAGGGAGGAGATGATGCCAGTCTGAATCCAGATTTCCTAAGTTTGTGGTCACAGCTACAATCTCTTTGGGCAGCGGAGAGGTGCCAAGTGTGGTAGAGTGCATTTCTAAGATGAGGGGCATTTCCATGTTTGGGATGATCAGTTATCAGCATGGTTGAATGAACATAATGATTTAGCTGGGGTGGGTTAGACTGACTGAAGAGGTAGAACTTAATATAAATTTGAATGAACTAGTAAGTTCTTGTATTTGAATAGCTATCAAGCCTCATATCCTTGCTTTTCAAATATTTGACAATCTTTTTTTTAAGAGTTAACTATTTTTTTTCTACCAGGGGTTGGCAAATGGGTCTAAATAGAGAAGTATTAAAGGGTTGTCTTGGAAGGGATATAGGGTAGGTAAAAGCCTGAGAATAATGACAGTCCCTCTTTCCCACTCTTATTCTCAGCAGGATCTACCTTCTGATTCTTGTTGTTGGAGCAGGTTCAGTGCTGGTTAAAACAGATAAATAGGGAAGCGTGTCTTTGGGATTAAGGTCACAGCCAGAATAGGCAGCATCATGGAGACAGATTGATCACAGAGGCTTTCTGATAGAAAGAGAGGAAAGGACTCTGAGGTGAGAGGTAACAGCCTTGTTGGTACCTGCTATGTCATACCTAACTGCAGCCTCTTCTGCAGTGTTAGAAGACTCTCTCAAGCAGCAAGGACCTATGGACATAACAGTGGCTGGCCACAAATCCAGACCTCCAGATCTGCCTCAGCAAAAGGGGAGGAAAGCAAGCTGTGTGCATCAGCTGCTCCAGCAGTGCTGTGTGTTTCATAGAATCAAAGAATGTTTTGGGTTGGAAGGGACCTCCAAAGGTCATCTAGTCCAAACCCCCTACAATAAGCAGGGACATCTCTAACTAGGGCAGGTTGCTCAGAGCCCCATCAAGCCTGACCTTGAATGTCTCCAGGGATGGGGCCTCCTCCACCTCTCGGGGCAACCTGTTCCAGTGATCAACAACCCCCATATTAAAAACTTTTTCCTAATGTCTAATCTAAATCTATTCTTTTCTAGCTTAAAATCATTACCCCTCATCCTGTCACTACAAACCCTTGAGAACAGATGTTCCCCTGCCTTCCTATAGGCCCCTTTCAGCTATTGGAAGGTCGATGCCACGTGTGTGCTGTGTCCTGGGAGTAAGTTGGGTTGGCTTGCTACCTAGGTGAGGACAGGCAGTTGTATGCTTGATGTCTTTCATTTAGCTGCCTTGTAGGATCAAAACCTAATGTGCATTTCATTTCTGGGTGAGGAAAACCTACTTGCTTTTCTGATTCATGCTGAAGTTCTGGCAAAGGCAGTCTGGTAATGGAGCCCTTAGCTGGTAGTGATCAGGGAGAGCCATCCTGGTTTCAACTGGGTGAGGGTCCCATCACCTTTTGCATTTAATAGAGTAGCAACCAGCTCTTACGTATGGCTTCCACTCCTTAAAACTGCTTCATACGCTCACAGAATTTCATGCCATTCTAGAAATAGAGAATAGCATGTAGGAGCTGAAGAAACCTGCCCCAGCTTGTAACAGGTTATTGTTAGCACTGAGTGGGAGCAGAGTCTGGCTCTGATGATAGCTCCCACTTTTGTCTATTGTCATGTCTCTAGAGGCAGTAACTCCAAAAGACATGAAACTGGGAGGAAGAAAGACACCTCCTTCTTTTCAGGTAAGGCTTTAATAATAGGACACACCAGGCCTGAAGACCTTACATTGAAGTTTATTATGTATAAATTACATAACGAGACAAGAGAATGACACTGTATTTTCAACAACCGTCTTCTGCTTTTTAAAAAACAAAGATGATTGGAAAGAGAATTAACAAAGACCTACTAGTGTCATATAAAACAGTCTATAACACACAGGAGCCATGTGGCTCCACAGAAAAATGATCACAGTATTATCTAGCAGTATAAAAAACTGAGCAAACAGAGCTCCAGGGAGCTTCATATTTCTGAGGAGTGACAGATGTCAAAGCTGCATTTCTGATCCTGTCGGATTTTTGCAGGTACTCTGTAAAGCAGCGACAATTCTTGGTTGTTGTTTTTAGCCTTTCCTACCCTTAGTTTTTGGTGTTAAAGTTAGTCTCTTAGAAGAGCTCACACCAAGCATGGGAGAGACTTTGCCTGAACCCCCTTACAGCACTCTTTGATTTCTGGGAAGAAAAGTCTCCTAATATTAGTGGCAGAGCCAAGATCACAGTACCCAGTCGAAGGGAATTTCTCTCACAAGGACTGGGGAAGGTGGATTAGTTCAGAGTGAGGGAAGGCACAAAGAGGAGGTGAAGGTCCTGCTCTTTCACATGGCAAATAAGCCCACAGCAACTGTCATGGCTAGGAAGCCGAGTGCCAGGATCCACCGCACCAGGGGAGTGGTGGGCATCGTGTCTGTGTGTCCCTTGTTTGTCCTCTCTCTTTCTTTCCCAGACACTGGACCTGTATAAAATAGGGAGAAAAAAAAAAAAGGCGGGTGAGAAGAGGTTGAGTCAAGAAACTGCTGGTACGCCATGCTTGCTCTCCCCAGGGCCGGAGCAGACCCTACTGGAGTGTTCAATGGGAGAAGGAGGAAGCTCAGAGTCCAGCTGGACTGGGGAAAGCAGCAGGAGCAGGTTCTGCTTTCCTGGGGTAGGTGAAGAAGGGAAGCAGCAGATTTGTCCTGGGAATCAAAAAAGGCTCGTAACCCCCCTGCCTATATATGGATGTACTGGCCTCTTCCCTTGTCTCTTTACAGGCTTCTAAATGTACTACCCAGCTCCATCAAACCCCTGATGTGTGAAGAAGACAGCCAAATACTTAAGCCACAATTTTAAAAGGCATTTTGTCTCCCCATTTATTTAATTGGTTAGGCATCTAATGACCTTAAACAGGTAGTCTTTAGCACTCCAGACCGTTTTCCCATCCAACACCAAACTTTTCTGAAAATCCTGTTTAGGAATGTATTGGGAAAAGAGCAGCAAATTTCACAGAGAACTTTTACTGCCCTCCCCAGAGAAGTTGCTTTAATTTTTGTTGTCTAGAAATGTGCAAGACGAGGTTTGTTTTCCATTCTTTGCCACAGGAAAACCATGGTTCAATCCAGTATGCACTGAAAAATCTCCCTTTCAGTTTCAGAATGGATAGGTCCTAAGGACTTCTAAATTTGAATCATATGTTATCAGGGAAACCACTCTCCTGTTTTCATCCAAGCCTGCTCCTCACTCAGCTACAAGCCTGACTCCATGAAAAGGGATTGCTCTCCTTGTAGCCACTGCTCAGGCTTTGCCCAGTTTGGGATCAGCGCTTGACAGTAATGGAGCTTTTTCAGTTTTGCAGAGCTGATGGGCATGTACATCCCCTCCTCCCAGCTGGTTATATTTCACTTTCCAGAACAATGCTCACTGTAAACCCAGCACACTTTAAGGAGTATTTTAAGTACATAATTCTGGAAGGCAGGAAAATGACGAGAGGAAGATTTAATCCAGAAGTACAGGCTGTTGGATAGGGCTGTATGTCCAGAAGGACCTTCTGTCAGCATCACAGCACCATGGCTGATCTGCTGGGCCCAGAATTGCTGCCTTTGCTTCTGTGAACTCAAGACCAGTTTTCCCTGCAGTTGAAACTCACGTTGTGAATGAACCTTACACTTGTTACAACCTAATGGAGGAGAGGAAAGTCTCTTTCTTGTAAAGCTCCCTCATTGACACTGTTTCTGGAGAGCCCACATGTGTCATCCTTGCCCTGTTGTGCCTAGAAGAAGCTTTGCACACACCAGTGCCTCTCCTTGCACTACCTACTGGTTAAGGGATGTGGCAAGCATCTCATGCTCGTTTCTCAGTGGCTTTCACAAGCAAGGACAGAGGAAGGGAGTAGAACAAAATCACAAAGGACAATGTTAAACACACACCCTTAGAAGTGTCTTACCGTGTTCGTATGATTTGTTAACGTTCCTTGTGCGAAGCTCTGCCTTCAGCTGCACAGGGTGACCGTTCTCCTGGCCCTTAGACACCAGCTCCTGCAGTGCCTCAAACACCTAAGAGGAAGGGACACTGTCGCATTATGTGGCCTCCTCTTCTTCTTTCACTGGACCCCTTGCCCCTCCCCCAGGCACTTTAAGAACTAGAGGAAGACACAAGCCTCCAGTCCAAGTCTCCTGGCACTTTTTGCACAGAACATAATCTGCCTCTGGGGTCAAAAGGATGTCTTTCAAATTCCTTGTTCAATTTAACAGGTTCTGCCTGAGGCTTCCAGCTCAGGAGAAGGTTATTGCCCATCTTCTGATGGGAAGGAAAGCAAGATACCTGTGCATCTAGTCAGCATCCACAGAGGACCTGTGGAGCTGTAGTACAGAGGTGGGACGGGTGGGTGGTGATCCCTATTCCAGTGTAAGCCCTCATTCATATCTGAATAATGGCACATGGAAGAGACTGAACTCAAACCCTAGGGGAGGGAGAAGAGCTTTTAAGAGACCAGCCTTTTACTGGGCTCCCAGGTTGGACAAGGTGTAGCCATCCAACTCTGACTAGCTTGCCCTAATCCACAATTCCTATAAGCTCCACAGCAGAAATACTGGCTTTGCCTTTCCCCTGTAGCTATTATCTTGTTTTAGAGAGGGTGTGGGCAGGTAGGGCTGGCTGATTGTTACTCACCTGTATATTTAGCAGGAATGCTTTCTTGGCCTCCTCCAAGACTCTTTTTTTAGTGGCAAGATCCATCTCGAGGGCATTCATACGGGACCGATAGAGCTGCTTGAACTTGGTGGCATTGGAGACTCCATCGAAGGTGAAGAAAGCCAATCCCTCTCCAGTGCTGGGCAGCTGGAGGGCCTTTTGGGCAATTTTCTTCAGCACCTGCCCCCCAGACAGGTCTCCCAAATACCGAGTATAGGCATGGGCCACCAAGAGCTCTGGCTGGTTCTTGCCTATGTAGTGGAGCCTCTCAACATATTTCTGAGTAGCCTCAGGACATGGGATCTCTTCCTTCCAGTTGCTGCCGTAGAAGTACTTCAGGTCTTCCTCCAGGGCTGCTTTCCGGTGCAGCTCCACTGGAAAATACACTGGGGCGTAAACTGGGTTGTCCTTGTTACGTTCAATCTCTTCCTCCAGAGCTGAGTAGATGAAGTACAAGGATGACGTTACCAGCTGAAAGAGAAGAAAGAAGATGAGCTACAGGTGCATCTGTCTGTCTTCTTCAGGTTTTGGGGACAAATCCTACTAAGGAAAAAGTTACTCTTGGGCACACCCAGTATAAGTCAGACACATCAGTGGTGTTGCAGGTTTCCCATGTGGAAAACAGAGTTGCAAGGTGCCATGAGACACCATTTAGTCCCTCCCCTTCTGCTTGAGGCAGCATCAGGTAAGACCTAAGCCCTTTCCAGCAGATATTGGTTTTACCTGTCCTTAAAAGCCACTGCCTTCACCTTCAAGTTAAAGGTCATGAAACTTGATGTAATGGAAACTGGAGCCCTATTAAATCATGCCTGGTCTATTCTCCTTCATCCTTCGGTCAATAGAGAGGGTATTCCCAAAGGTATATTTTTCTGGTGCATTGTTCGAACTTGAATGCTTCAAGATGTGGCTTCCCTTTGTGGGGCCATGTGAGACAATGACATGCTCTGCTTATTTTTCCTAGACTCATAGAATCATTTAGGTTGGAGAAGACCTTTAATACAAGTCCAGCTGTATATGTTTTTCAGCATATTCATCCTGTTGGCATCCCACCATCCTGGGAACTGAGGCACCACCACTCTCCTCATTCTAACCTGCAAGTGGGGTTGCTGCCTTGGTTGCCCCAAGGAGATGAAATAAAAGGGGGCTGGGAGCACAGCCTGCCTCTGAAAGATGTCTTTGTGAAGGAGCACTGCAAGGCTATGTGTTCTCCTCTCTAGTTTGAAACCATTGTTATTATTGTTTTTCCCAGATTACATGATACTTTCTTCTATCTGCCAGCTTTTCCACGTGGTGTAGGACAATCTAGCTGTTTTCTTTCCTTCCCTGGGCATTCTAATTTCAGAGGCTGTATTCATGTTTACACCTACACCACTCCTTCCTTACACTGGAATCCCTTATCAGCAGCAAAGTGTAAAACATGAAGATATTGCAGTACAGATGAGTCGGGCTGGAGTGGGGGAGATCAAGCTGATGGCAGGAGTTTACTCTCCAAGCAATCAGTTCTGCAGTAAAAGAGTTGCCATTTTGACTTTTCCCCACTATGCCAGCAAATAGGACTTTGATAAGCACACAGGCAGTGCCTTGGTTGTGGAAACAAATACTCAGATTCTAGCGAGTCACGTGTCAGGGCAGATATACAGGTTTGCCAAGAGAGTAAACAAAAATAGAGGTTTTTAAACAATAACCTGTTATCCAGCTTACTAGAAAAGAAACAAAATACGAGAACATTGCCTAACAAATTAAGAAAATATAACTTGACTGGTTGTCTTCAGAGGCAGGTAGTGGTTTAATGGCAAACATAGCTTTTGAAAATTGTTGTTACTTTTTAAAATCCATGTCACATCTCACTCCCCCTGACAGCACGTATCTTCTAAGAAACTGAGCTTTATTCCTGAAGGCCTGACTCCATTATTGCCAGCCTGTCTCAAAGTTCACTGCATAACCAATGCCGCATTTCTAACAGCAGGAAGTCATCACCTTAGATTAAATTTATGCTCGACTAAGTACCCTGAATGCGACCTGTCAGAACTAGTCTTTTTCCTACTCTTGTGGATTTATTTGCCAAGGAACAATTCAACAACAAAGTAATTAAACCAGGAGTTGGATTGCTAGCTGTTATTTGCAAACCCATGCGTCACATCCTATAGCCTCCCAGGAATTTCTGGCCCTGGTGCGTGCTTTGTTTTTGCTCATGGCTTTGTTACATGGCTCGGATCCCAGGAACCATGTATCTAGTCAGGTTAGGCACAGGTCTGCAAATGATTCTCTTATCTGAAGAAAAGCAACAGGCTTCTACCTGTTGAGCAGACAAGGCTTACTCAAACTCAAGTCTGCTTTTGAGTGAGTTACTGTTGTTCACTCTGGCAACTAAAGCTTTGCAAAGTTCAATGCCAGAGATGATCCCACAGCCTTACTTTCTCACTATTCCATTATTATTTCTAGCTGTAGCTGCTTACTGTTGTAATTCAGTATTCTCCCTTTTTTTGGCATTTCAGTCACTCATGTATCTGTACATATTCATACCTCCATTAACCATCATTGCCAATAAATTAACATGCAGGCATTTATGAAGAAAAAGAAGAGCAATTGCATTAATCTCATCAACTTCTTTGTCTTTTTATCCTGTTTCAGCTTGGGTGCCTGTCCTGATATGCACAGTCCTGCCCTGCCTTCTGCAAGAGGAGCCACTAAGATCTTAGAATCCTGGAGTGTGATGAAAAACATGTTTTGCCCGGGAGGTGGTGATACCAGAAAGCTGTAATACAAAGGACCTCCCTCCCTGCGCTGTCCCCCTCCTCACCCCTTGAGCCCCAGAGCATCCCGTATGATCTAACATTGTATGTCCTGGTGTGGAAATCCCACCCCCAAGCAATGCTGCTACAAAGTACCTTAAACTCGTGGAGTGACACCTGCCCCTTCTGGAAATTCTTCATGAACGGTGTGTTCTCTGCCCGCTCGTGCACTTCCTTGGTGGCTTCCTTCATGAGCTCTGACAGGTCCTTGGACATGCTGAGAAGAGCAGCAAAACAAATGTCAGTCCCTTTCTGCTGGCAAAACAGATCTTATCTCTCTAGGAAAACAGGGGGGCCTGGGGCGGCAGGAAAAGGAGCAGAGCATTCCCAAGAGCCACGGATGGGGAAGGGGAGGCATGAGCACCCCAAACGCTGTCCCGAGCAGAAAACACCAACAAACTCCATCCAGAAGCGAAAGCAGGAGCATGCTGTTCCGTGCAGAGCAGAAAGAGGAGCAGCATTTCTAAAAGCGAGGCGAGAAACACAATACTCTCCTGTCAACAATTTTTCCTCTCTTACCTTTGGGAGCTGTGTGTCTGGGAAGTTTCCATGATTCTCCGCGGCGTTTCACTCCTCCGCTTCCCTCTTCTTGTTTTCTAGCTCGTGCTCTCCTCCTTCCCTCCTGCTCCCAGGACAGTGAAGCTCTGAGCTGGGCAGCCCCGCTCCCGCATCCTGCTTTATACCGCCAGGACACGTGAGCAACCAAACCGCTGACCTCAGCCTGAGCACAAACTTCTTGCAACACAACTGCACTTCCCAGCGTGGCACCCGTCCTCTCCTCGCCTGCAGCCCCAAGGGGCCAGAAGGAAGTCACCTGATTCGTCTTCATAACTAAGCACAAACAAGAGGATGTCCAGAAACTTCTCCTTCCAGGGTGCCTGGCTCCATAACCCTTTCAGCGCAGTGCCCATGGCTGGCAGAGCCCCGGTGCTGCAAGAGGTGCTCATTGTGCTGGAGGCAGCGGTGTTGAACGAGGAGGGGGGGGATTTACAGGGCTAGTGCCTGGGGCAGGGTGGGCAGCCTCCTCTCCCTGCAGTGTCCCAGCTGCACATTGCCTGGGGAGCTAATACAGCACCCGTCCTCATCTGCTCTAGCATGACTCGGGTATAAACATCTTATTTGACTGTGCACATCTTCAGAAGGTCTTTCAGGTAACGTGGTACTTGTGTGCTATGGGATGGGGGGCTGAGCACTACAGGTTAGGAGCCTATCCCCTCCAGGGCCGGGAGCACAGCAGGGATCCTGGGGTATGTACAGCAGTGGGCACCTGGAGTAATCTGGCTGCTGTGGCACATGTGTGCACCAGCTGTGATCTGCAGGAGCCAGAACTGCCCTTGCACAGCGCTGGGCACTGGGGAATGAGCCCTGTCACTTTGCATGGAGCCAGCACAGGTGTGCCTGCACTGATGCACAGCGGAATCCTTTCCATGCTCTCTTGCGCATGGAAAAAATACCGTCTGATTTGTGTGGCAGCTGGCCCCTGCTGACACCGCAGCTGTCTGCAGGGCAATTTAGGAGAATTGCACTCCAGCTCCTAGATACCCTGAAGGCTGGGGTAACTCGTGGACTGAAAAGATGTCATACAAAACTTGAGGGAAACAGAGGAAGCCTGCAGAGACTTTCAAAGCTAAATAGTTTCTCTCATTTGGGAGAAGAGAGTTGGAGAAGGTGCATCTGCCAGTAGAAGTGGCTGCTCTGATGTTTTATCTGGTGGTCAATGAAGCAGCCAACAGATGAAGCGAGGCCCTCCTTTTCCCACTGTAGCTGTGATGCGAGCAGGGCTAGCCAAGAAGGATGATGCATTGGGCAGCTCTGCTTTGAAGAAGCATACATTTTGTGCTCAACCCAAAGAGCAGGACACTTAAAGCCACTGCTCCCCTGCTACTTTGAGTGTGAGAAAGCCCCGGGCTGCAGTTGTGCAGGGGGTGTTAGGGACAGAGAGCCTGGGGAGGAGGAGGAGGAAGCACTGTGACATCTTCTGTCCATCTGTCCTCTCCAGCTCTGCAGCTTTGCTGGTGGATGCTGCCACCCAAGCCACACGCCTCACGTGTCTCTGTGCCACTGCAACTACACCTGGCCACAGCTGGGTCTGGTGCTGTAGGTTAGAAAGCTGTCCGGGAGGAAATATGCTTCCACGCTTGTTTTTTGACTCGGGCAGACATCTGGCGTGTGGTAGAGCTCTCAGGAAGGATTACTCAGCGTTTCCACCCTGACTCAGCCAGACTTTTCCTGTCTTGCTTTGTCTTTTAAAGCAACAGTGCATGCTAGCAAAAGCTGTCATGCTCCACTCTTCTCCCCATGCCATTGCAGACAGCTTGCTGCTAGCTTGCTTGTTTTTCTGTAAAGTAAAATAAATGTATCAGGATGCCCGAATCTTTGAAGCAAGTGTGATAAAGCCTCAAACATCCCCTGAGAGAGGGCTCCTGTGTGCAGCCCATGGTAGCATAGGGCTGCATGGTCAGTCCATCCCAAAGATTTTGATGCGACTTTACCACAGGGATGGCTACAAAATGAATATTTCCTTCTGGCACCGTTCCTTAAGGCTCATGTGAAGTTTTCTGTCCTTGTTAGTGAGCTCTGTTCTGGCACGAGAAGCTGGAGCACAGATTGAACCTGTAGTTTTGGTGGAGGGAAGTAGGAAATACATGAGAATATGAAAATTAATAATATTATTTTATTAATAAGAAATCATATTAAAAAAACCCTCAAATCCCCAAGCCCTGTCCCTTCATTCACCTCTGTTCAGCAGCTCTGATAATGCACCCTGTTCCTCCCTAAGGACTTTCTGTTTGTTTTCAGGCCAATGCTTTTGTCCCCTGCCTGCCTTCTTCCAAGAGGCTGTGTGCTTGGAGGCACTCAAAAGCATGTATTCAAAAGGTCTTCCTCCCTCCTTTTCATCCGGTGTTGAGGTAGATGCAGATGTGAGACTTGGGGGAAGGGAGAGAGGGTGTCATGTCACTTCCACTCCAATGAAGGAGGATACTTCTTCCCAGGTAGAAGTTCTTGGCTCATAACCACACTGTACCAGGACATGGAGCTAATGTACCTTCTTCTGGATCTTGGGGTGTGAACTTCTCCTGGACTGGTCACAAGACGTAAAGTCCCTACTGCAGTTCACCTCCACTGTGAGCTTTTCCATAGATACAGGCAAGCAATCTGTACCCCATAACTGATTTATGCCATCAGTTCTCTAGCTGATCATGTTTATTTGGGATGGAGAGACTGGGCTCAGTTCTCCAGCAATGCCCAAATGCCCTGCAAGATGGAAGGAGAACTGAAAGTGTGGTGTCATCATCTTTGTAGTCGCTGGCCTAGGGCATTTCTGGCCCCATCCAGTGGTCTGCAGCAAGGACTTGTATTGCTTCTGCTGTGCTGCTGCTATGCAGTGTGGGGAGGTTAACGACACTGAGAGGGTCAATGTGCTGGCAGAGATATGTGTGATCTCTTCCTAGAAGAGAACTTGGGAAGTTGACACTTGAGAGCAATGCACAGGGAAGGAGGTGTGTGTTTTTAGCAGAAAGAACAAGCTGTCCTCCAGAGCAGCTCACTCTGGGAATAATGGGACACAGGAAAGCAGAAGCCAGCCTGTATCCAGGTCAGTAAGAGATTTCGCTTGGATCTCATCAAAGTGGTCTCCACTGTGCCTGTCAGAAGTCCTGTCATCTCCTACTATTCCAGCAAGCAGCAGCTGAGTGGTGCCAGAGCTAATCTCTGTGTGGATGATGTGCATGGGCACCAGTGAAATAGCCCAGGAGAGTTCTAGCAAAAATGAATGAAGCAGCCTCAGGCAAGATATTTCTAATATTTCCTGCTGGGCTTAAAAACCTCTGTCTGCACAGCTCAGCCCCTGGGAAAATGCTTAGTCAAGAGATGGGTTAGATTAATGGTTAACGACAACAGAAAGTTATTGACGGGTTGGTGTTTTCATCAGGGGTAGGGAAGTTGGGGATTTTCTCCTCTTTATGCACTTAACAGCTTGTTCTGCCAATAGATTTATGGTCAGAAATGTCTAGTTACACAGGCAGTCACAAAGTGAATTCATCCCTCCTGAGCCTGTGTGGGAAGCACTGTTCCACGCTGGGCTCTGGCAGGCAGCTCTTGATGGCTCAGCTTGGCTTGGCTTGGTGAGGAGGCACCACACTGTGAGAACCAGCCTTTGCCAGCTCAGAGGGGTTAATGGGTTCTCTCAGACCATGACACAGCAAAATGCAGCTGGCTGGTTTGTACTCGGAAAGCTGACTCAGTAACCAGGACTTGCTGAGTAATGGCAGGGGAAAAAAAAAAGTTGCCATAACCACTTAAAATAACTTGCTGAAGGGAGTTGGTACTGGAGGATACAGGGATAGTATGTGGGTTAATTCATGTTTACCAGAGGAAGATTGCCTGGCCCAGCCTAGCCCTGGAAGAACTGGCTGTGCTCGCTGCTGTCAGAATCGATCAGTCCAAGTGTAGGTCAAAGATACAGGTGGAAAAAGGAGGTTAGGAGTGCAGTGCACTGGAAATCCCCATGGTGAGCACAGGCACTGCAGCTGTCCTCTGGACTGGCACTGCTGGTACCTTTGGAAGGGTCCTTCAGACAGACATGGCTGTGTTGGGCAAACCCCACACACGGGAACCCTGGAGATTGATGTGGTGGAAGACGGAGGTGCAGGCAGATTTCTCAGACATAAAAGAACCAGCATGGCAAAAATAGGAAATGCAGATTACAATAAATGATTTGCGTGCTGCAGGGCATGGGTGTCTCCAGTACATGGCTATGAGCAAGGAGAGAGCTCTGGGCTGGCTGGGAACAGAGCAGGGAGGAAGAAGGAGAACAGAGCATGCACCCTGCAAGGCACGCATGTGCCTGCTTTGTGACCAGAGACCCAGGGTCGGGCAGTGACCTAAAGCGTGAAACAGGTCTCCAGGTTACAGGCATGCTGGGCTACAGTTTTGTGGGAGGGTGCATCAAGCCCACCATGTTCCTTAGAGTCTTGGTGCTGGTAGGGATCATCTCCATGCCTTGCTGAGGATTTGCTTTGGGAGTGAAAGGGAGCTGTGGGAGGGAGCAGGGCAGAGTTAGCAAATAAAAATCCCATTTGTGCAAATGCTTCAGTCTGTGCCGCCTCCTTTGTTTCAGTGCTACAACCATGTAAAGCAAAGTGTGCCCTGACTGTGAGACAGGACAAACTGTGAAAATGTGGATTTAAAGTCACATATAGGCAACAAGGAGGACTCATGCCACAGCTCACATCTCTTTCTCAGGGAAGGGGAGGAGATGGAGCTGAAAAGTAAGTTTTGTGAGAGATCCAGATGTGCGCCCCCCCCAAGGTTTCCAAGCCGCCCCTGCACGGTTCCCTGCCCCCGGGGTGGTGCAGCTGAGGGGCTGCGGGCAGCCAGTGCTGCTTCTGGAGATTTCTCCAATTGTTTGGAGAAATGGGACTGGGGCCAAGAGCAGCAGCTGCAATCTCAGGGCGGTGCACAGGAAACCGCCCCTTAACAAACAGCCTGATGTGGACACTGCTCCACCATGACTCAGCAAAAGAGCTCCTCCACCACAGCCTGAAACCTTTACTCAGCAATACTGGGCTGCCTGGCCTGACCCTGACTCAGCAGAACACCCACGCTGGGGAAATGGTGAGTCAGCATTAGCGGGAAGCAAGCTGTCGGGTTTTGGGGCTCATGCAAGTGTGGGGAGTTCTGGTGGGATGTGCGGCTTCGCCAGCAGCCACGAAATGCTTCCCCTCCAGCCGCTCTTCCCAAGTCCTCTGCAGCTGCACCAGCTGGGCTGGGAAAAGTTGGAAAAGCTGGTGTCCCAGCCTGGGAAAGCTGCACACCTCTCTGACCTGGGGACATGGAGGAGACTGTGGCCATCTGCCCTGGGACTGGGACAGTCCATGCTCCATACAGAGGGAATCAAGGCATGGGAACACTTCTCTCTGGGGTGCTGTATGGGCACCCGGCTTTGTCTGTGCTGCTGGAAACCACCAAACCCAGGAGTTGTGGGAGGGAGTTTGTTTTAGAGGCTGGTATGCGAGGTGTGCCAAATTTAAGCAATTTGCCCAAGGCCACACGGGGTGTCCGTGGCATAGCCTGTGTCCCCCCATTCCCCCTACCTTTTTCTTCATTCATTATCAAAGGTCGCTCCAGGGCAGGCAGGCAAGACTGTATTTACCCCACCGAGCTGCTGTCTGTTTTGAAAGGGTGACAGCTATGTGCTATCAAGAACTATGCCAAAGAAGGGTTAGCAAGGACAGATATTTCTTCAAAGCCCTTTATTTAGGGGCAGAGGGGGCTCAGCACTGGAGAGACCCAAGCACCACGGTGCTTGTGGACTGCAGCCACTAGTGCAAAAGAGCAAGAATGTTCCCCTTTGTGGGGAGGCTTTCCTGAGCATCCTGGGCACTGGGGGGCTGGGGCTGCCATCTCTATGTGGCAGAGACCCCCTTCCCCTGTGCAGTGCCCAGCATGGCAGGACCTTGGGGCCATGTCTGCAGCACTTAAGATAAATAATCAGTAACAAGAGCAGCTGGGCAACATGGAATTTGAATTCAAGTGTTCAGCTGTCGGGTACAGCCTGGCAGAGGTGAGAAGGACCAAAGGTGCTTGGCACAGGGTGAGCCAGCCCTTATTACTCTGCTGGAGCTGGTGGTTGATGGTGTGAATCGCTGCACAAAACCTGGAGGCAGCAGGGACAGGCAGTGGGGCACTGCTGGCAGCAGGTCATCAACACCCTGGATATTTTTCTTTGGTTGTTTTTTATTTTTTTCTATCTGGATTGAAATTGTGCAAAGGAGCTCAGAGAAGTTGGTACCTATCTCCCACTGAGACTGGTCTGGTATTTAAGGCCCTGTTTTCTTGGTCAAGGAGCTAAAAATACCACTGAAGTGCCTCACAGCAATTTTTCTAAATACAGATTTTCCTGCCACTCTATGCTGGTGAAAGAGCCTTCCCTAAATCTGCACGAAAGCCGTGTCCTTGCCTCACCCCATCAAATTTACCTTGTGCCTGATCCACACTTTCCTGCCAAGATCAGCCAGGAAAACACAGCGCCTGAAGACTGGCACATGCAGCTTTTCTGTGCTGAGAGGACATTACTGATCCACCCCGAGAAAAGCCCTGCTGCAGAGCCCATCTCCCGGGGGTCTCTTCACCAGGGCTGAGCCCCCAGCCTCGCTGTTGCAGAGTGAAACACCCCCACACCCCAGGCAGGGGCTTCCAGTAAGGACCAAGGTCCAGCCCTGGAGAAAAGCTGCTGGAGACAGTGCTGCAGCAAACTTCTATTCACAGGGAGCCATTATAGAATCATAGCATGCATTGGGTTGGAAGGGACTTTCCAAGTTTATCTAGTCTAACCCCCCTGCAGTCAGCAGGGATGTCTTTTACTAGATCAGGTTGCTCAGAGCCCCACCAAGCCTGGCCTTGAACATCTCCAGGGTTGGGGCCTCCACCACCTCTCTGGGCAACCTGTTCCAGTGTTCCACCATCCTCATAGTAAAGAACTTCTTCCCAATGTTCAATCTGAACCTACCCTTCTCTAGTTTAAAACCATTGCCCCTTGTCCTATAGTAACATATCCTTTTAATCCTCTCCCCCCTCACCCATCTCCATCCCTATGGCCACTGGCAATCCTGCTGTGAGGGGGAAGCGAATCTGCCTGCTCATACGGTCCAGACCCACCACAGTTCCCCTGCAACCCCCTCCCAAAAGGATTTTGCAAGGATGACGACAAATAGGGAAGAGGAAGCTTTTGCCTGTGAGCCCATGTTCCAGAGGCCCATTTCCTTGCTCTGGTTTCGCTGGTCACTGACACAAAGCAACAGGGACACTTGGTCACACAATACGTGTCAGAGCTGCTGGGTACCGTGCAGGATGCTCTGGGTGCCCTGACAGCCAGGGGAGAGCAGGCAAGTCAACAAAAGAGAAGTCTTCTCAGGGCTACCAACTGCTTTGGCTTCACCCTGGTGCAAGAAGTTGCCTCTGTCTGGTTTGTGAAATACCTTCAGGGGAAACAGAAAAAAACCCAGACTGGCTGCCAGTACAACTCCTTGTGTTACACTGGTGACCACCAGCCACCTCCATTTCCTTGCTCCTGAGCATTGGGGCATCTACTTTTCCTCTCATGTATTTGCACATTTTCCAATCCACTTCCTTTTATTCTGACTCTTTCTTCTTGTGCTTCCTTTTACATATCCCCCCACACAGATAAAAATGAGTTACCTACAGGAATATTCTCCTTCCTCGCAATCCCCCTTTCTGCTGCCCACTGAGTCACTGCCGTATGACCTTTCTCAGCATCTCCATCTGCCCTAGCAGCACCAGTAAGAGTGATCTGAAGGAGCTTTATTCTTATTTTGTGAAGAAAGGGGGGATTTTTTAATGCAAAATAAGCTCTGAAGAAGTTTTGACATAGCAGAGGAACATGAAAGCCCTGTGGGTTGGAGAACAGCCTTCTAGCTGGGAAATCAGGAGGTAGTTTTGTTTACCGGTCTTTAAAAAAAAATAAATTCATATACTATTTGAAGGTCAGATAAAAGAGAAGCATGTATTTTTTGCAATGCTGGTATGCCAAGAACCACACAACACATCATCATGGAAATTCTCATTAAATTTTAGCATATATTTGATTTGTAGAAACATGGAGGAACTGTGACCCAGTACACGGAAGTTATGCCTTTCTTCAGATTACATAGAAGCAACTGCTCTGGGTCATGCAAAATATTCGTCCACGTCAGGATCCTGTTCCCAGCGTGGTTATTAATGGATGCTTAGACACAGTGCAAGGGCTCCTTCCCGGCCCCCATGCAGTTGCAGCCCCTCAATGCATGCTCCACAGTGGTTGCTTTGTGAGTCCACGCTGGGCTAATGGTTGCAGCATGGTCCTTAGAATAAGGAAAAACTTTGTTTTGTTTTGTTTTCAGTGCTCGCATAGCCTGCTAAGCGGGTCACTGCAAAGCAAGGGGTTGTCCTCAGCAGTTGGTGGAGCTCAGGCTGGGTGTGCGAGGGAGCGCAGCCATCTGGTGGTCAGAAGCCAACAGGCAGCATTATTTCTTTTTAAAATAGCAACAGTACAAAACACTTTTAAAAAGGGAAAGGCATTTAAAGGAATTCTTTATAGTGTTGTCATTTTATTTTTCATAAAGCAGTTTTTGCGAATGCAGAACCTCTGGCCTCTGCTTAAAATGATTCCTTGCAAGTTTTTGCTTCTAAGTTCCTCCTCAAAAGAAACCTTGCAAAATTATTCAAGCTATTAGTGGTACAATCTATAACAAGTACAACAGTACTAATTTGAGCATGAAAAGTTTCCATGCCCTCATCCCCATTCTTCATGTGTTCAGTTGCTCAAAAAAAAGATATGCCATCCCTGTAGGATAAATCGCTGCCCTGGGCAGCACACAGTGAAGAGCACCGTGATCATGGCTGGCTGTGTGGTGGGGAGGGGACAGGCTCACCCAGAGGGCCACGAGCAGTGCTCTGAATTTTCACCTGCTGGTCATTGCTTCAAAGTGACCCCACTTGGCAGCCACCAAAAATCTCTTCCCACCTGTTCGCCCTGTGACGAAAACAACAGAGAGCCAATTACCCTGTGTTCAAGTCCTCCTCAGGCACAGTCCCTCTCAGCTTTGGCAGCTCCTGTGCTGGCTGTCTGGGGAGAAGGAAAACAAGCTGAGGATGGAGAAGGGGTTCTTGCCCCAAGGTGTGTCCAGGGCATCCCAGGGGCAACAAGGAGGAGCTTCAACTCCACATGCTTGGGTTATACATTTGGGGATGGCTTCGTTTTTCTTTCAGGGGAAGCCGCAGGTGAGAGGGAGCTAAAGGCTCCGTTACGAACAGGTTGGTGTCCTTTGCAAGTGCTGACTGGGCACCAGAAGCCCTCTCTTACCTGCAGAGCCAGGCAGACTGTCCAGGCACTGGCAAGAGGATTTGGGCATCACGCCCCTTGCTCTGGAGGCCCTTCTGGCCCCACAAATGCAAAACCTGCCAGTCTGGGCTCCATCATGCCTCTGCTCTTGCTTCCTCTCTTGCAGGTACTTCAAGAGGGAAAGCTCAGCATTTGGCCCTTTTGCCTTTCCTTCTTGTTCCATTTTTCTGTTGAGACTCCCAGGAGGGAAGCTGCAGGGCCTCTCAGAGCCTCATGTCTCAGCTCAGAGTCAGGTGTGGCAGAAGGGACCTGCACTTGCAGGTCTGCAGCACCGGGTGGATGCTGCGGTGGCTTGTAGCTCATGGGCAGTCATGGACCCTTGACTTCAAGTGTCCTCTTGTGGGCTACACTCCCAGCACAAAGCCTTTGGTGCAAGCTCTGCATGCTCTGGCTGGGGCTGGGGGAAATGTGCTCTCCAGGGAGCTGAGTTCAGCTCTGGGCTTGCTGCTGAGATGACCACAGAGTCCAGAGCCAGCAGTGTGTGGGCAAATCTAGCCTCTCCACCCAGTGCTTCACTTTTAGCATCTGCTGGGACAAGGATGCTTTGGAGATTAAAAAAAAAAAAAAGAAAAGGATATTTCAGGAAGCTGTGAGTGTAGTAAAAATGGACTTGTGATAGAGGTTTGCAGCTATGCCACCCCCCAGCATTTACCCGTGTTTGCCACAAAAAACCCTCATGCATTCAGTAAGGCCGAAACCCGTGGCTCTTAGGCTGCGCTCTTCAGAGAGAAAGTGCTTTGCACACTTTGTTCGATCTAAGCCCTTCTTAGGTGAGGAGTGTGGGGTCCTATGCCATGGTGAAGTCCTGCTGCAGAACTGGCTGTGAGAGTGGGAGTAGCTCAGAGGTGGAGCCATGACCATTTAGCTTCAGGCAACTTCCAGCAGAGCTACTCGTGGACTCATCAGCAAGATGGGGCAGGATGGGCAGCTTTTGGGCTCATTAGGCTGGGCTTTCCCCTCCTCACCACCTTTAGAAGATAGTATGCACACCTTGGTTTGAGGACTGCTGCTCAAAAAGGGTTATATTAAATATATAGTAGCACCTGCTTCAGAAAGGAGAGGGGTTTCCCCCAGAGGTATTGGGATTGCAATGGAATTAGAAGTGGCGATTCGTTTTTCCAAGGGACAAACTGTCCAAGGACAGTATGTATTGTCTCTCTTGGAAAGCTGAAGAAGACACAAAGCCTCCTCCTGTCCCATTACTGCTTACAGAGGAAACCCAGCACTCTGCATTTTCCAGCTCCACAGCACCAGCTGCAGACCGGCTTTGCTCACAGCTCTTATCCTCCAGCCTCTGCCTGAGCTTGGTACAGCTGAGCCTTCGGTGCAGGCACAGGGAGAGGGAAGTGCTGAGGTTTGGAGCTAATTTAACTCCTTCCTACAAGTCTAAGGCTCTGATGACATTTTCAATCTGTCTTTTTAAGAATCCTGCCTCCAGCTCCCACTCAGCTGGGCATCAGGGGATGGCATGAGGACAACTGAGAATGCCCTGTGGATACCAGCGAGCCCTTTCATAGCAACTGCATTTCTTGCATGTCTTTAAGTGACCTATGGGCTGTGAGGTGGGTTATTCAGGTCTGGTCACAAGACCGAGAGAGAAATGAGAGGAGGTAGTTCACCCTCTTGCTATTTTGAGATGGGCTGTAGCCACCGCCCAGAGACTGTGCTCAAAAGCAGCGAGCACCTGCTGTGGCTTGCAGCACTCTCAGCCCCCATGTCATGCGTCATCTCAGCACCACAGTGCCCTTGTCTTTCTGTGGAGAGCAAATGTGGTTGCATGGTTGCGCCCCTCTTCTCCCACACAGGGTCCTCCCCTCCCCACGCCAGCACTGACAGCACACATATCTTCAAGGGACGCTCAAGACTTTGCTCCTTTAACGTGCAATAAAAAAAGGCAACTTTCCCACACTCAACAAGAGATCCCACGAGCAGGAGCCCCAAGCTTGGCACCCTCCTCCCTGGCTGCCTTTTACAATTGGGCAGCATGTGCAGTTTGCTCAGAAGGGTTTTTCTCCCCATGTGCAAAGGAGAAGAGAAGGCTCCAGGCAGACCTTACAGTGGCCTTCCGATACTTAAAGGGGGCCTACAGGAAAGATGGGGAGGGACTCTTTATCAGGGAGTGTAGTGATAGGATGAATGGTAACAGATTTAAACTGAAAGAGGGTAGATTTAGATTAGATACAAGCAAGAAATTCTTTACAGTAAGGATGATGAGGCACTGGACAGGTTGCCCAGAGAAGTTGTGAATGCCCCCTCCATACAAGTGCTCAAGGCCAGGTTGGATGAAGCTTTGAGCAACCTGATCTAGTGGAACATGTCCCTGGCCATTGCAGGGAGGTTGGAACTAGATGATATTTAAGCTCCCTTCTAACCCAGACCATTCTATGATTCTGATTCCTGATCGCTGCAGGGCTGTTTTGCTGCCATGAGATGACTCATGTCTTACTTCACCTCTTGCACATCAGCTGAACAAGCTACCCCAGCAACAGCATGTTCTTGCTGGTATAATGTTCTTGCTGGTAAATGTAAGGGCCTACGCTTTAGGGAACACAGCTCTTTGGCCCCAGCGCACACAGCTACCCTGAGGGAGTCTATAGCATTGGCCTGATCAGAGGCTTAGAGAGACTTCCCACACCACAGCACGATGTGGTGGAAGGCATCAGTGGAAGTGAGAGAGGGAGGTGGGATCACATCAGGAAAAGAGGGAAGAAAAGTACAATAATGGGAGAATTAAATTAATGGCAAAGAGTTTGCTGAACGCACATCCTCCCCCATAGCAGAGAGCCCCTTCAGCCTGGAGTACCACTTGCAGCTCAAGCCCTGCATGCAGCCAGCATCTTTGGTAACTGGCTGTCATGCAGCGGAAACACTGGGGCTGTGGGTAGGATTCTGGATAAATTCTGATGGGGAGGGGAGGAAAGGAGGAGGAAGAGGAAGAGAAGGGATTGTGAGTGGGAAGGTGTTGCATACCACAAGCACTTTGGCAGGAGAGCAACAGGGCCGCTCTACCACTAGTGTTCCTCTGCCACCTGTAATGCTTCACATCCCCATGCTTTCCAGCGTTACACTGGCAGGCAGAGGGCTGGAGAGCCATTCTAGGGATGGGGCAAGGAAAGAGGCAGGCAGGAATGATTTCAGCAGCAGACTGCAGCCTGTCCTGTTTCTTGGGCAAGATCTCTAACTGCCTCACTGGAGAGGAGGATAAGGAGCTGCTTCTGCTTTGCCCACACTGTACCAAATAAAAAAAAGCCCACTGAACTCCCACATTCTCTATCAGCTTTGAAAACCCCCCTCTCACTGTGTGACATCCCTAAACACAATAAAGATTATCTGAAATCTGAAAGCAGCTTAAAAATAAAAACAACTCAATGAGAAAACAGGAAGAGAGTGGAGGAAGGGGACAGAGTCCTTCCCCTGCTGGCCCCTGGTTGGAGGCAAGCAAAACAGCACACACAGCCTCTTGCTCCACAGCACACCAGTCCATAGCATTCACAAGGCAAACATAGCATCATCTTCCTTTGCTTGCTTCCGATGATGGCTGGCAGCAGGAGGGGAGGCAGATGTCCCTGCTGAGGAGCTGGACAGAGTGGGTAGCCGGTCTGCAACTTTTGCTCGCTCTTCCAGAAACTTGTCAAACTCTGGGGCAAGAGAAGAGCAGAGCATTAACAAGGAAGGAGGCTTGTGGAAAGCCAAGGTGTTGCCAGGAACAGCTGGAAAAAGGAGTTGCCTGGCAAGTCTTACCTTCACTGGTGACACCTTTTGCATCCTCTGACTCTCCCTAGGGATGGAAGAGAAGGGCATGGTTAGCAGCAAGGCAGATAAATGCACCTCCACACGTGTGATTCTTTGTCTGCACAGACACAGGGTAGTGCTCCCCTACTTCTGCAGCACTGACATGTTAGAATGGGCCTGAGTCTCAGTTCATTAGCTGTGCCTCCCAGAAGGCTAATTATACTGGTGTGGTATCCAAACCCCTGTGTCCTTGGCTCTTCCTCCCCTGCTCCCCCTGAGCAGCCTGTGCCACACATTCAGCAGTGCCAGCAGTGTTGTACACTGCCCAAAATCAGCCCCACAGGCAACTCTGGCAGGACTGCTGGTTCCGGAAAAGCAGCCTCTCACTTACCACGTCAGTGGAGAGCCACTTTTCTATGTCTTCCATGAAATTGGCTTGGGGAACCGGCACCTAGGACAGAAGCAAAACATGCAATGAGGCCAAGAAATGGGCTGCAAAAAGAAAGCTCAACCCAAAAGCTAATCCTCTTGCTCCATGATTCAGTCAGCTCAGACCCTTCCAAATCCAGCCAGTGCCACTGCAAAGCTCTCCCAGCTACCAATGCCACCGCTCACCTGCTTCCTCTGCCCAATCCACACCCAGACACGCATAGTTTCCAGAATACATGCCATTAAAAGCATCTGGGGTTCGGTGGTTGGCTTTGGGGTATTATGACTGGGTCAGGCTTTCCGTTTTGGTGAGGACTCACTAGGTGGAAGTTGGCTGCTTGTGTTAGGCAGACAGAGAACAAGAGACGTGTTTTTCTCCACACCTCTTCCTTTCTACAAACCAGTGACAGCCTGATGTCAAAGTCTGTGATGCTGAAGATACCGGATGTGCCAGGTTTGGCACCACATTAAGGGGAAAAGACACCTGCCAAGGAGTGATTCTCTATAGGATCATGGAATACAGCAAGATTTGACATCACACCAAACTACAGAAACAGACCCATCAAAGAGAAAGTCCTCTATAATTAAAGTAAATTTTAGTTCCAGTAGAGATGAGGCTAGCACAGAAGCCTTCATGTCCCTGGCCAATTTAAGCAGCGGAGACACCTTCCTAGTGGACAGAGATAGCCTTGAAGGAAACCAAGTCTGATTCAAAACCCCAGATCCTTTTCTCCAGTCATGAGCTCCCGAACAAAGCTGAGCAAGGAGCAGCCCTTTCTAGAGGCTCCACAAGCATAAGTGCAATAGAGTATCTGTGGGAACTTACTTATTAGTCTCCCAGTATGTATAGCTCTCAGGAAAGCAGCAAGACCAAGAAAAACAGCAACCCCTTCTTACCAAGGATAGGCAGATTTCCCCAAACCAGGGAGCAAGTTCACATAGTCACCAGATCTGGCAGATGGATGAATGGGCATGGAAGAGGATGTGTGAGATTAGGCAACTTTCAAAGTGAACTGGCTTTGTTTACCCAGAGAAGAGCTCTTTGGGGTAGAAATGCATTCAAGCCAACTGTACAGCATGTAGGGAAACTTCCTAGAGCAGACATCAGTCTGTGCAGTGCCCATTTCAGGAAGACAGGCTAAAAAGCTTCAGACCTGGGAATGTGTCAAAACCTCAGTGTGCCTGAGGGGATGTAATTGCAGAATTCCTGCTGCCAAGAGATGAAATTCAACAGTCTGAAGGCTCAAACACTTTAGCTAGAGGAGGAGACCTTGAACAGAGTTAAAGCTGGAATGTGTTTTCCTCCAAATGGGGCAGCTCATGCTGAACAGGAGAGGCTGCTGGGGGAATGAATGGCCAAAGCCTTACCCATGCCACTGGCTATCACCTCTGCCCCAGACATCCACCCCAAAACAGGCCATTCTCTATCTCAAAGAATGGAACATGCTTTCTTGGCCTCAGAGCTCTCAGGATTTCTTCCTACAGACATGTTTACTTGAGGAAGGACTGACACTCTACCAGTTTCCTTCCCAGCCCTGGTCTCCACTATTGGCCCAGACCAGGGTTGCTCCATTTCAGTCTGCAGTCTCTGATGATGTCTGCTATGCATCCTCACATGCTGTGCCAGTGCCACCTCTAGTTCAGCAACCCCAGCCTCCTTTCTCCCTGCTGGCACTCCACGATCTCACCATTCCTTGCTGCACCATCCACTTAGTCAGTTGGGCTCCATCAGTGGAGGCACCAGACTTCCCCTGGTCAAGAGAAAGTCTGCACTGAAAGCTGCTATTGCAGAGGGTGAGGGAGAGGGTAGGCAGTGGGTTTAGGGTGGGGGAAAGAACACACTAGTACTGGTGGCCTACTTCTCTCGTTGCAGAGAGAAGGCAACTGGACTTGGAAACCTGCTGAAAAGGAATAAAACACACATTTCCAGGTGGAAATTTCCCTGCAGATATAAGGAGGCCTTGACTTGACAGAGTCAACCCGAGACTTTCCATAGTTCCTTACATCAGGGGTTTAAAGAATGAGGCATATAGCTGAGGTAGGAAATGCAGGTTGGAAACTGGGAGTTATCATCAGTCATATTAAACACTTGATTTTTTACAAACAGACAGCACATTTATTGTATCAGAGAGCAAGAAGGATACTCTCATTCCTGGTGAGGCACTAAAAAGCTCTGTGGCCACTTACCGTTCCTGTGTTCTGCTGCCGGGCATCCAGGGCACCAGCGAGTCCTTTGGAGGCTTGGGGATCTTCGTACTTTACCCTGAAAGCATGATGTTAGATAACACACAGGCTGATGAGATGCCTGAGAGTGAAGAACAGGAATTCCTTAACATATATTCAATGCTTCTGATTGCTCAACTTCTCATCTCTGGTCATTCTGCTCTCAAGAGCTTCTAGAAAGGTGTGCAAAACCCCTACTAAAAGTGTAGCCTGCCACAAACCAGACATCACTCACTGCAGCATCACTGGGGAATATACCACAGGATAGCCCTGGCACATGACAGGATGACAAGGCATCATATGGAAACAACCATCCAACAGACTAAAACACAGACTTACAGAGCTAGGTATACCAGCCATGACACTCATCTTCTCTGGGGTCGACTACAGAAGAGGCAACTAACGCAGACTGACCAGAAGATTACAGCTACTTTAGAAAGGATTCATGCAACAAGCCCTTATATACTCCTCTACCTTCATAGACACAAACACAACTAAAAACCATCTCTTTAACTGATGGTGGCAGAGACTCGCTGGTATATGCTACATAAGAAGGGTGAATGGATGATCAGAAAAGCTTAATGTTGCTTCAAGGTGTCCAAATGCACCATTATAGCAACCTCTTTCCACACACAGACACATCTCACCCATAATCTCCCTCATCCCATTTCTATGACCCCTCTAGGCTGCTACCACACATGCTAATGCCACACGCCACCATTTGATCCACGCAGAGTGGCGAAAACAGTCCGTCCATGCTGGGAGAATGAAGTTGCTCCCAGAAACTCTCCGCAAGTCTCCTCTTCAGCTTCTCCAGGGCCCTTTTTCGCAGATCCATCAGACCATCAAGTGAAGTTCTTCTTGGGGTCCAGGGGCTTGGGCCACCGGCGCTCAAACTTCTCAAAGAAGTGCTCATCAGTGAAGGGGCCGCTGTGGACAATGGCATCAAGGATGAAGTACAGCGCTACTATCATGCCACTGATGAGGAAGAACGGCAGGAATGGCTTGAGGTGTTTCAAGCACTGCTTCGCTGAGGCACACATGAAGCATGGGGGGGGTTCAGGAACAAACCCCAGCGGTCCTGCCTATGTCTTCTGCCAGCACACCCAGTCTGGGAGCAGCAGGGCAATGAGTCTGTTCAGATGGAGGGAGACACTGAGAGCAGAGGCTGGTGGGTGAAATTTGAAGCCTGAGCCAGTGATAGTAGAGGCTACCTGGCAGGAGTGCAAGTGCAGGCAGATGGAGGGCAGTGAGTAATAAATAGAAGATGTCTTGTTACTTGTGCAGAGATCACAAGCCACAGCCTGTAAGAATTTTGCCACAGAGGAAAGGATACGATTCCACCCCTGCCCAGATCTCCCCCAGCCTCCAGCACAGAACACATACCAGTGTCTCAGATTTCAGCCCCAGACTGGGTGCTGTTGGCTCCACTGTTTTTGTCCTGGACTGCCTCTGTCCTCAGGCAGCACACCCCACAGTAAAAGTGGTGGGGAAATCCACAGGCAAAACACATGAAGTTGTGTGTAGGCCACAGGTTTGCCCACCACTTTTACTGGAAGCAGTCTGAGGCAGAGGAATTAAAGGAGACGTCCTTAAGAGACCTTAACTTGCTACTGTCCAGCTGCAGAACAGTGGATGGAGATCAGAAGCACAGCTCTTTGAGGGCTGGAGGCAGCCAGTGCCTATGGACTCCAGTGCATGGTAACTGATGAAGAGCAGTTGATGACTCTGGCAGGCAAAACAGCATGAGATCAGATGCAGTCTCTTAAACCAAAAGGATCTGGCCAGCACAGCTCTTGTTGGGTCCTCCCAGAATAAGGATTCAGGAATCCACTCTTTGCAGTAGAGACCTCTTAAGTTCACCCAGTACTATGGAGACCCCAACTGCTTCACATCAAGAGGTCTCAAACACACTATGGAGGAAGAAACATCAGTCTTACTTACCAATAGGGAAGCTGAGGCACAGAGCAGTGCCCTGCCTTGCAAGCCATAACTGACTATATTCCCCACACTCCAGTTCAATACTCTGTCCATTAGGCTGCATTGATATTCAGCAGTTCCCAAATTCAACAGCCCAGTCAGGACATACGATTTCAAAGACAGACAAGAAAACTCAGCCAGTCACACTTCACACTTTCATCTCCAGATACTGAGTCTCCCCAGCACGTGCAGTCTCCACATGCAGAGACCACTTCCTTCTCCCCCTGCCCAGGAAGACACTGTGAAGGGGAGACAATGGCAGCAGGAACAAGGACTGGGAATACAGAGGTCATCCTACAAACACTGTGTCAGAAGAGTGCATTTCTATCCCATCCTACTCTCTCCTATGAACTGCTGCTGGTTGGGGTCACCCCAGTTGCCCTGAGCCCCCCCTTTGCAAGAAGGCAGGATAGGACAGAGTGGGCTGCTACACTCACTCTTTACGCTGCTCTGCCAGTGAGCTGCCACGGGTCAGGGCAAACATGTCAAACTCTTCTTCCAGCTTGCCAGACGTGTTGAGGGACTGCAGCCCTGCACTTACGCTGCTCGAGCTCAGGTCTGTAGGAGAGAGAGAAGGGTAAGTAGGCAGCACAGAGCAGTAAATGGAAGGGTGTAGGTTTGGAAGGTGCTAGATGGAAAGCTAGCATCAGAACAGGCTAAACTGCTCTAGGCCCACTCCTCTATCCTGTCCCTCAGCTGCAGCATGGTCTATGTATGCATGCAGTATTGTGGGTGAAGTAACAGAAGTGGTTTCTTCGCCTCCTCAGGAGATATTTTTAGCTCAGTCTCAGGCAGCAGCAGTAGCATCAATTTACTGCACTGATGCTGAAGGCTAGATGTTCCTGACCATTTAAGACAGCTCAGAGGGAATTGCTCCATACCTGTAGAAGAGGATAACCTGTGCTTCCGGGCAAGCACCTCTGAAACAGATGAGTGGATTTTCATCTGTCAGGGATCACTTGAAAAATCCTGACTTGAAAAATATTTCTGCTGGCTTGTCTGTAAAAACAGTCTTGCCTATTTTCTGTAGCTGCATCCAAGCTTTACTGAATGTGCTCACAGCTCATGAGAGCTTCAGGCAGGGCTATCTATGCAGGCTGTTGGTATGACTTCAAGAACCCTCAGGACCTCTTAGGCTTTCTGAGTAAACAACCTATCAAATCCTCGATCCTGAACCCGAGCTGCTCATGGCTGCCTCTGCAGCACAGCTCAGCTGCTTTCTTCTCTCAGACCCCAGTGGTCAGCCTGACACCACACAACAAGAGAGGCAACCACACTGCTGTTAGGCATTGCAGAGGGAGCAACTTTCTCCCCTGCCCTGCTGGAAGGCCCAGTCCTTAGCCACAGTCTAATGCTGAGGTCCTTCTGAAGTCATGTTCACCTCCTGCACAATGTGAAGTGTGGGTGCTGAGACATATGCTTGTGTACCTTGGGGCATAGGCAAGTTTCTTCAGGAGTTTATTAGTTGACTATACACCCTATTTCTCTAGGTTACTTTATGAATGTGACTAAATCATTTTGGGAGGTGGTTTAAGGGTATGAAAGGATTCCCAGAGTAGCACAGGAAGGCTGAGGGGAAAACTGCATGGCAACTTACTCATTCCAGCCATCTGAGAGGAGAGGTTGTTGGTGACTTCAGGCTGTCTCACTGCAGAAGGTGTACTGGGTCCCAGGTCAATCAAGCTGTTCTCTGCCTCATTTGGTGCCTTTGGAGAAAATAAAAGAAAACGGTGGAGAGTTTCTGAAGCCCAGACACCCTTCAGTCCTAGCTCATTAACACTGAAGAGGGAAGGCTTTCTGTATCCATCGAAAGGTATCAGTTGTGAAGCCTCTCTTTGTGCCAAGCAGGACAGTTATCAGAGAACTGTCTGGGAATACTGTCCCAGGGCAGACTATGCCTTGGAAGTCAGCCTCCCAGCTCTGCTGGATGTCAGTAAGTAGGGTAGGTGCTGGTTCAGAGGACAGAGCAGTACTCAGAGGACAAAGGGAGGCTTATATGGGACTTGGTACTCTCAACATTCAATACCAGAAAACCATAACTGCTGCTGATCTGGAAGGCTCCCACTGGCAGGGAGGGAGAGGCTGGCAGTGGAACTGGAGTGCCCTGCACACCAGTGTAGCTTGGTGCAGCTGGGCTGGGAGAGCAAAGCTTACAGCTTTTAAGTGGAGCAGACTGAACATCTCTCCAATTCAGCACGACACTCCTGGACCTGCAGGAGGCAAACTGAGCTGCATAGAGGGGCAGTTGCTTGAGTTACCTTAACAAGCTGTCCTGTCCGAAGGCGCTCAAACCTGCAAGAAAAATGACAGGATGCATTTTGTTAGTGCGTGCTTATTTACCCACAGTCCAAGAGATTTCTTATAAGGCTTGGCACAGTCTGCCCCTTCCTACATACTAGGAAAGGGGGACCGTGGCTCAGGGCACAATTCTCTCTTCAAGACAGAAGGCACCACAACAAGGCCCACAGAGTTGGTATCCCCTGAGAGGTGGTGTGAGGAAGCTTCTTGTGATCCTCCAAAGCTACTTCTAACCAAAATGGTTCAAACCCAGCTCTCCATATAGACACAGAGACTAAACTCTCCAGATTTCATCCAAGCTTAAGAGATGTATTTGATGAAATAGAAGAAAAAAAAAAAGGGCGCTGACCCCACCTGGGCAAGTCCTTTCTATCTCAGAGCTAGAAAACCAGCTCTTTCCATGCAATTCCCTCCTCAATCTTCTGGGTTATGTCACAGGAACATCTTTATATTTCATCAGTAACTTACTCAGCCATTTTGAAGGGACAGGAGTAAATCAACAAAACCTGAGAACTGCCTTTGTTCTCAAAGAGGGATGATACAGGCTGATACACCTTGAGCATTATACTCAAGGGCAGATCAAAAGGGTGGGATAGAATGCTGTCAAGAGGCAGTAAACACTTGTGGATGAGCAGGGCAGAGAAGGGAGAAGTACCTTTCATGGCGCAGAAACACGTTGTTGAGGTTGTCATTGATGAGGAGCAGCTCTTCAGTGAGTTGCTCATGGAGGACACGGGGAATCAGCTCTAGCACACGCTGCTGCATGGCTCTGCATGTCCGATTCAGTTCCTGCTCACAGCAAGGGGAAGTTACCACGAAGGTGAGGTTAAGGCTGAGCAGTCACAGATTTGGAAGTCTGACTGGGACAAACAGAACCCAGAGGCTACTGGGTTCTATTAGCAAGGATTGATGGGCAACAGATACTGATGTGAGAGGTAAACTGAATCTGAGCTTTACAGACAATAATTGTATGCCTCTTGTGTAACACAACACCCAGAAAGAAAGGCCCTCGAGGATTGCAAGTCCCCAATAGTGCAATTTCCCTTGGCCGTTGAAACTCAGCGTCCTTCTATCTCCCATATCCTACCACTCCCTGATAAGCCCCACACTAAACTGCCCAGTGCAATTGTTCCCCATGCCTGGCACACATCATGCCTCAGTCCATCAAGTCATTGCTAAATGCAGCCGTGTGTGTCAGCTCTCCACCCTGCCAGTGTTCCTTACTTGCAGCAGCTCCAGGTCGGAGGGCTCAGCCTGTGATGGCACCAGCTCTGTCAACATCTCCGACATGACCTTCATGTTCCCATTCACCACCTCCAGCTCACTGTGCAGCTTCCCGATCTGCAGAAAGGGAGGGGAAGTGGCAGCTCTGCCCGGGAAGACTGGGGAGACAGCTGAGGTAGCTCTGAATGGCAGCACACCACATATGTGTGTGTGTTCACAGAGCTGAAGGGAGTGGCCACCGGGGAGCTCATTTCTCACTGCTCAGCTCGGCTCTCACAAGCTCCCAGCAGAAGGAAGCTCCATTACTTACCATCACATTCATTTGCTGGTAGCAGATGCCAGGTCCCCACCTAGGATCTTTGACAACTAGCCTGGCCTTGGTTTTTAATAGCCAGTGCAGGCTGCTGTTGTGATTCAAATCTCTCCTCAGCTAGCAGCTACTGTATTGCAGCCACTCAAATCCTTTCATTTCCAAAGCAGTATAAGAAGGGGAAAAAAAATGAATTCCCATTGAAAAGGCAAGCCTTGGCTAAGCGTGCAGTTGAGCTTTATCCCTCTGCTGCTAATGAGCCTCTTGAGAACAGTTTCTAGCCTGTGCTCTGCAGGGGGATGCAACTTACCAACAGCTGGAATTTTGGTGCTAAACATGGTGTCATAAGAAGTCAGGGTGAGGAAGGAGAAGAGAGGATGGGGAAACAATGTGAGAAAGCCCTGGCCTTTGGAAACCATGTAGCCAGACAGGGTTGATTCATATAAAGTCAGCAGTGAGGCAAAATAAACAAAGATGATAAAGAGGCATCTACTGAACAAGCTTTTGCTGTACTGCACTACAAAGACTTCACTCAAAATCTCTGTGTCTCAGTTCCCCACTTCCCTATAGCCAGATCTTCCCTCTACCTGCATCCGCCCTGTCTTAGGAAAACATAACCACACTGCGCTTGTGGTATCCCAGCTCATCACTGTGACCACAATGAAGCTCTGGGGAGCTCTCGAGGGACTATGCTTTAGAGGAACAGCACCTTGAGAACAGAGGCTGGGGAGGGACCAGGACAACAGTTCAGAACAGTGTTTCTGAAACAGCTGCCAAACGCAGGGAGTCAGCAGCACCACAGGGCTCGTGTCCAACTCACCTGCTCTGGTGTGGGTGTGATGGGCGCGTCACTGGATGTTCCTCTTCCGGCAGGCAGGGTGACAGGGTGGAGGATGGACTCTATCTGCTGAGGGGAGTTGACCACAGGCGAGTTCTGTCCGGACTGGGAGTTGGAGCTGTACACAGTCTATACACAGAGGTGGGAAAAGTGACAGAGAGAAAGAGATGCTAGACACCCAGAACTGACAGGGTAGTGCAATTAGGAGAGAAATGTCGATAGCAACTCCCCTTCTGCTTTCAATAGCTCTTCCAGCAAAGAGGCTGTCCTGGAGTTTGTCACACCCCAGAAGCCCTTCTAAATGCAAACTAGAGTTCCTGAAGTCCCCTCATAGCTCCAGAATGGCAGCCGCCCAAGACCCTTCTCTTCAGCAATGCTCCCGTACCCTCTGTGGTGTGTGGATGGGTGACAGCATGTCCAGATCAGTCATGGGGAACTCCAGGCCCTTCCGTCTCAGGTCTTCATAGACAGCGACGACACCAGTCAAGTCTGGTGAGCTGCGGAAGGCATCTGCCCAGGACTGGGGAGAAGGACACAGTACAGCCCATCATCATCTACAGTAATCTTCTGTACAAACACCTAAAGACAAACACTCTCTAAACTGGTGCAGATGCTTATGCTTCTTGGCTTACCTGGATGAGGGTCAGCACCTTGTCATGCACTATGGCAGGTGGATTGTTCTTCGGCAGGATTGTTCTCACTAGGACACCTTCTACAAAGTCCTGGCTGGACACAAGGACATGGAAGCGATGGCCGCAGTTTTTGACACATGTCTCCAGGACCTTCAAAGGCAGTGAAAGATTAGCTATAGCCTTCTCTGCTTATGTGTGTTCACTTCGTTGGCTTTAGGTATCTGTATCTTTTCAGCCAAGGACTCCACTTGACAGCAGGACATCACAGAGCTGAGAAAGAGCCCTGACCACTCACCGTCAAAGCCAGCATAACTTCATGGAAGTTCTTATTCCCTACAATTCTTTTCTTAATGGCTCGGAAGGCATCTTTGGGCCTGAAGGAGAAATCAGATTAAGAAAGATTATCGGAAGGTTGAGATCTACCTATAGAGAGGTGAAGCAAAACAGCCACTGGCTCTGCATGCCTTACACTCAGCAGATCATCATGCTGATTCCCCATCATGCTTTCAGGGAAGCCTGAAGCAGTGACTGGTAAAGCAGCTTTTGCCTGTGGTTCTGCAAGAAGAGCAGGGTCCTGCTAATGAGTGTTGTTACTGAAACTGGAGGCCTCTGTGCTGAAGTCTGCAACAACCCCAGGTGTACAGGACGCAACACAGAGCAGAGTAAAAGCAATGCTAGAAATGCACTACTTGCAGGTAGAGCAAAATCCCACGGAAGAAAGACTGAAGAGGAGATCACAAAAAAGCTTGGCATAGGTTAGAAACAGGAAGGAGAGAGCAAGTTGCAGCAATCCCTGTGTTGCTCAGAGAGAAGCTGTTTAATGACACTTCCCTGGAGGAAAGGAGGCTAAAAAGCAGCAGGGGAGATGCAGTGGCAAAATCTTGCCTATATTGTAGGTGGGCAAGAGAGCATCAGCATAGTAGGGTCTTCTTAACCATTCTCAGAGGGGAGAAGCACTGTGGTCTCAGTCCACTGCAGCCTTGTGAGAGGGCATAAATGAACCAACATGCTCTGGCAGAGGACAGGAAGAGAGGCTGGGCTGGAATAGCAGCAGTGCTGGAGGAGAAGAGTGGGGTGGAGACACCGAGGCAATGAGGAGGACATGGAGCAGGATGGCTGCAATGGATGGCCCTTAGCAGGGCAATAGGAGAGCTCGCCATGCCAGGAGGGTATAGATGTGTTCTCAGGTGCTCAGAACTGAAACACTAAGTGGCAAGAGCTTGGGACTGGGAACTGTGGGCAGAGACTGGCATATCTGCACCATGGGGATAGCATGGAAAAAAGTGGTGACAGATCTGTGAGTAGAGATGTTTGACTTTGCTTTCATACAACTGTGAAGCTGAAAACTGGGCTTGCTAATCCTATGTCAGCATCACTGAGGGGTAGGACAGCAGGAGTGAAACCTGCGATTTTTATTCTATGTAGCACCTTCTTTTTTACATGCTGCTCTTGACATCTCCGCTATGAGAAGGAGCAGTTCCCCTTGAATTCACTGGTAAATCCCTATGTCCAGAGTTAACAAGTCTGGAAGATTTCTGAGCATCTCACCGCAGGGAGAGGGAGACAAGGGCTCCCCCACCCACTTTGTGCATGTCTGAGTGAGCACATATGGAAATACTTGAGAAGCGAACCCCAGCAGGACTTGCATAGTCAGAGGGCTAAATAGCAGCCTGCGGTTTTCCTCAGTCATCAGCCTGCAGGTTTTTACATTCCCAAATGAGAGAAAGAGAGGGGTATGAAGGAGGAATAAACCAAACGGGAAGAACTGCAAATATGCCTTTGGAAGATGGGAGGCAGCCTGGCTTGAATCGAGGTTTCTCTGGTGATCCTGAAGGTCTGTTTGAATGGTTCCCAGCATGCACCAACGTTATGGGGAAACATTAACAGATGCTCTGTCAGCTTTGCTGTGTTTCTACGTCTCCCTAACAGAGTCTCATCTAAAAGGGACTGTTGAGAAGCTTAAATTGTTACCTCCACCAATACATGCTACCACTGCAGTCTAGGGATGTAGTGTTACCAGCTCTGCTGAGACCTGCCCCTGGACGTGTACCTTTGCCAGCTCCCTTACCCTTCTTCAGTCTCATTAATGATGTCACAGATCTCCATGTTGAGAGCCCAGTCCTCGCTCCGCAGGGACCCATCGGTAGCTCTCTCTGGAAAACAGAAACCAAGACACAGCAAGGCTAAGAGCAGCCCTGGCACTCTCATGGGCTGCTCTTCAGCTGTTAGGACACCCCAAAACCCAGCCATCTGCTTCTTGGCTTCCACAGCACACAAGGGGGTGAATCCAGGTGCAAAGTCCAGGCCAGCAAACGCTCCCCACTAGGTGTCACCACCGCAAAGCACAAGGCAGGCTGGTGCTGGGAGGAGTGGTTGCTCAGCTTTACCCATACTATCCATGCTACCAACACACAAACATAGACTGTGTGATCTCTAGTGTCCTGCACACAAAGGGAAGGGGCTTAGCATGACTTCAACTCCACAGCTCGAGAGAAAACGTGGCTTATTTGCTTTGTAGCCCCAGGGCCAGAAACCGTGTGTTTGGTCTGCTCACACTGACAGGCATCTAATGTCAATGGTATTGCTCTTGGTTTGCCTCAAATTAAGGAGACAAAAGAATCAACCTTCTTTTTACACAGGCCCTACAAAAACTAACAAGCAAACATAAACAACCAACACAGGGCTCTCTCTTGTTGAACATCTACATCTCTCCCTTGAACTTCTGGCATCTGAGGAGTAGGGACAGAAGAGGGCTGCAGGCTGAACTCAAAGCAACATTGTTTCAGCTTTGTGACCCCTTTAATTAGGAATTCCTCAGTCAGCCTTGATGTTATTCGAGGCAGAGATTTGGGAGCAGCTATCACTGAGAGCACCAGTGTCTCCACCCTATAATCAGCCATGTCTCAGTCCTGGCGGTGCTGACTGGTGCCTCCAGGGTCACCACCAGTGGCTGGGGGAAAGAACCGCCAGTGGGTCAGGCAGGACCCTGGCACTCTCCAGACCACGGGGAAACACAGAGACGTAGCAGATGGCAAGCAGAGGAAAAGAATCATCCTTCCCAGCTCTCCCATCCTATAAAACATCTGACTTAGCAGTGGGGCAAGGAAATTAAAACTAGCCAGACCAGTTTAGCACCTACCAGGTGCTCTTCAGAAGAGCTAAGACCCAACAGGGTACTTAGAGAAGTGCCTACATTTTCAAAAGTGCTGTCCCTGCAAAATCTGGAGCTGTCCCTTGCTACTGTGGGTCCTCTACCCCTTTGGAGAGGCCCTACCTCTGCACAGCTGCCTTTTTCTGCTTTTGACTCAGCAGCTAATGATCCCTCTTTGGGGATGAAATGAAGTGAAATCCCCATTCATGCAATAATGGGATAGGGCCGTACCACAAGAAAAAGAAGATTTTTTAACTCCTGCCAGGGTAAGCACATCCATCATGTTTTGGGATGTCCTGTTTTTAAGGGTCAGGTAGAGAGCTATTCACAGCACTGTGCAATGCAGCCTCACACGCTTGTCCCTCACACAGATGACACACCACAGTGTGAAGCGACCTATCTGCATTTTATTGCAAGCCAGCCACCACCTTTTCTGTTGACTGCAGAATGTATTGATTACACTGTGATTATGCTGACTACATTACGGAAGAGGGCAAACAAGGGAAGGAGAGTGGGAGAACGTCCTTGATGCTATTCCACCTTTCTGGAGGCCTGGCTACTACTGTAATATCCTGAAGGCCCCTTGATCCAGGTGAACTTTTGTCACTTTAGTATTATTTTTATGTAGGAATCCTGGTCTCTTGAAGATCTAGGCTTCCTCAGTGAGGCACAGGAGGTAACATTGCACTGGGTGATGTGGTGGAGAATACCTCCAGGGCAGTGGGCTACAGGGGAGCATGTCTGGTGCACCTGGGCACATACCAATGAATGGGTGAAGCTGTGGTAATACACGAGGGGGAAATGTTTTTCCTCTAGGATCAGGACTTGATACAGCAGCAGAGCTCTAGGTTCACTCCTGCTCTGAGACACCACACAGCCAGACTTTCTGGCAGGCAGACTGCAGCTCAGGTCACCTGATGGATTTAACGCACATGGTCATAAAGCCACCGTTCACTTTTGCTCTTCTCTGGCATCCCACGTTCATGACACACATTGATTTGAACCCCAGCCTAGCCACAAGCTTCTTCCTACTGTTTGCTGCCTCTGGCAATGAGGCATACAAATCAATCACACAGGGGTTGCTCTACTGAAAGGAATTTCACCCACTCTTCTCACTCCTGGAGAAACACACTACACATGGAAGGAAAAAAACCCACAACTCAGGAACACAGCTGAGCCTGATGGGAAACTCTGAGGATGAAACAAAAACTGCCTTTAACAATCAAGTCCCTGATGTTTAAGTCTCCCCAACCCTCCCTATCCTCATTTTCACTGTACACAAGCATGAACCGAGTCTGCAAACACCCTTCCCTCATTTCCCTGTGTTTGGTGGCACTCAGCCACCAATCTGCTCACCACCACCACCCCTCTTACTCCAAACACACCAGTCCTGCCACAAGGTTGGGCAGCAGGTTTGCTTTTCAGACAGGAATGCAAACAAATCATGCGTGCTCCTTCCCCTTGCTGACCACTTATGGGAAAATGAGGCTTCCTCAGAAGCAACACACACCACCCTGTTAGTCCACAATACTGTGGTCATCTTGATGTCTTCACCCCCATTCGCACACTGGTCAACGAAGATATGCAGAAAAACTGCAAACCTGCCATAAACCTGCAATATAGGCTCAAAAACCACAAAGCTACAAGAGCAGTACTAGGGCATATGGAAAACAGGAACATGACCATGAGGCATTTCCAAGGACAAAGCACATGAATTTACCCAGTGCAGGTTAAGGCCTGGCCTAACTGGCCTTGGGACAGCTGGAGCTAATGCCCTTTTAACCCTCCTTGCTTGCTTCCAAGCACTAAGGGACTGTCCAAGCCTAGTAAGATATGTTGGAGTTTTCTCAGAAATCCTGAACTTTAGCCTTTTACTAAAGCCTGCAGAAGGGAAGGAAACAAAGCCTATTCATTAGTCACATGAAGGATCAGGGTGGCTGGCCCTGTTTCACGAGCCGTAATTAGCACATGAGCTGTCTGCCCCTCATGAAATCTGAGCCCAGGATGGCTGGGGACAGTGTCAAGTCCCTAAAAACAGGGAGTACAGGAGACCAGGCACAGCCGCCCACCCAGCGCTCGGCCTGGCAGGGCTCCTCGGGCAGTGGCTACTTCTGTGTGCTAACAAGACGAACCTGACCTGCCGTGGAGAATTCCCCACCAGCTGAGGTTATCGGCGAGCACATGAGCACCATCTCACTCCGAGCCTGAAACCAACTGGCTATTGAATGTACAGGAGGCCCTTCAAGGGGCCGCTTCAAAGCAACATTGTTTTGGCAGCCGGTCGGGCTTCCCGGGTGTGACAGCACTGGGGTTTGTCTGGTTCCACAAATTGCCTCACAAATTGCTTGAATTGACCCAGAACTGCTGAGGACTCTGTGGTATGAGTTGAACCAGAGCATCAACTCTTTTCCTGCCTGGCATTTGATGTTCTCCCACTGGCTGCAACTAGGTTATAAAAGTTATCTGGAATCATCAGAGAAGAAAAACTCTGAGCTTGACATAACTGACACAACAGAGCTGTGCATTGCTTCATGCCACGAGTAAATTTCACAGCTTTGCTTCTTTTCAAGTTTATTGCCTCTGCAATCCTGGCAGCAGAGATCGCACCCTGAGACTGGCGATCCCACCCAGCTGTCACTGCTGGTGTGCTTCTGCACACTTCTATTTCCTCAATAGCATGAGGGAGTACAAGAGCTGGGGACAGAAGATACTGTGCAGACTCCTGTCCCCTTTGCTCCTCATGACAGATCTGAAGCACCCACAAACAGCCAGGTACCGTTCAGAAACCCTTGGCCCATGACATGCTCTGCCATAGCTTATCAGAGACTCCTCCAAGTCAAGCCCTTCACCAGCGTTTGCCACAATGCTCAGTCCCACTGGCCTTAAATTCCTCAGCAAAGTATTGAGCACCTTCTCACCCGTTTTGACAGGTGTTTGAGGGTACCAGCATTTTGTTGCATGAGACAGTGTAGGTTCAGCAGAAAGCAATGCAACAGTCCTTTCTCCCAACCTCCCTTCAATTCACAAACACGTTGGCCCCAGTCAACATCCTGCACAAAGCCTCCTTGCTAAGCCTCATGCTTCCCTTGAGGAAACTTGAGCACCAGCTCAGTCAGGTCTGCACCATTTAGCTGTATTGCTCCTCTGAGGACACAGGGGACAATGCACTTTCTAGAGAGAACAAGCTCCAAAATATAGCTCCAAACCTAATTCAAGGATGGTGATGGACACGTACTTGTGCTGACATAGTGCTGTATTTGGGTCTCTGAACTTCTCTTGCTCCTTTTCTGTGAATCAGCTCAATGTCTTGGGGATCAAATGACTCTTCAACTGCTACTTTTGCTCCTCCTCCTCCAGAAGAGTGGACACGGAAGACAAGGCAACACCTTTTTGAGAAGTACTACCTTGCAGGGACCCATCTGGCTCTGATAGTGACAGCTTCAGTGACAGTAGCTGATAACTGTTGCTCAGCAGCTCCCAAGGTCCCAACTCACAGAGGGGTGCAAGGACACCTTCAAGGTGGGATCCAAACGGCTATGGGTTTTTTTCTGGCATATTATGTTGTATCTGCCCCTCTTCCTCATCCATGAGCCTCTCTTACCTGCTTCCTCTTTAGAGTTTCAACTTTTCCTTGTTCTCATGCTTAAACCAACCCCTAACCATAAAAAAAGCATCCCCTTCAGCTCTGTGCCACACCGTTACTTCTCTCCCTTGTCTGCCCTCACTTGCTGAAACAACCTGTTTTCTTGTCCTTTTCAGTATTGCTATAATTACTATTTATTCTAGAATTCCAGGGTCAGGAGAAAGCAATGGTGGTTTCTTCTCCATTCTTTCACTCTGAGCACCTCCTTGAAATTAGATTTTCCACTTTGAAGTTTCTCTTAGCTCCTAGATGGAGGTGAAGTGGATTTCCTTTTTGAGGGGGGAATCTGAACTATGATGCTTCAGCACTCTTGGGAATGTCCCTGCTGGTCACAAGTACTGTGTTTAAAAAAAAACCCCACACAACAAAAACAAATACCAAAAAAACCAACCAAACAAGTCTGTATTCATCTTACTTAGGAAGAGACATTATGATCCAAAACCAATACAGAGGCAACTTTTGTGACTAAATCCTGGGACTGGGAGTAAAAAGCTAGAAAACCTACTCCTCTGCAACTGACTCATTCTGTGACAGATCACTGAGATTATCTGAGCATCGGTTTCTTTGTCAGCAAAATAAATGGGATTTACTAGATTAACATTAATGAAGGAATTTGAGAACATCGCTGCAGTGTGCCATAGAGGATTTTTTTTTATCCCTTAGCCTTCATCTAAAGCTATTTTAGACTTTATAAACTGTATCAGGCATACATGACTTTGCCCAAGTAATTTACAAGGACACAGAATCAGCTTTCTGCAGACAGCCCAAAGCAGCAGCGCTCTGCAGGTTTGGTGATCAGCAGCTGCCACAGACCTACCAAACAAGTTTGGGTAAGTCATGTTCGTGTAAGTCATGTTCGTGCCTCAAATTAAACAAGGAAGATATTATTTATCCATGTCCCCAGGATGTTGACAAGCAATGTTCAGAAGGAGAAAACATTCATATTTTCAGCCACCAGCCCTTTCAAGTCCTCCACGCTATGTTCCTTTCTCATAACCTCAGTCAACCTCAGTCATTACGATCTCTCCACTGTCACACCTCTGGTACCAAGAACTGTAAACTCCTGTTTGACAACACTCTTGAAATACTTTTTTCCTCTTCTTTGCTGTTGGTTTGTTGCTTGAAAATCCCTTCTTTGATCAAAGCAAAGCACAGAGGGTTGACTTACAATCTGACCACTATATTGATCAGAAGATCCTAAGGGCAAGAAGTGATCTGTAACATCTAAAGATAACTTCAGATTGCCTCCACCCAAACACAAAAATGTATCTGATGCACTTACTGAGAGAATCAAAGAGCATTCATTCTGGAAAGGGCAGGAGAGGCTTCTCCTGGAAAGTGTCATGAAACATGTGATATTCATCTGGGAAGACATCCAAGATCATCTGGAAGGTTTTGTTACAGAAAATTTTCCCTGGTGATCCTTCCCCTGCCTTGTTGTAGAGTCTCACCTACCTTGCCCAACACTAGGGAGTGGCACATCACAGTGCCCCTGATCCACATCAGTTGGACAGTGCTTTGGGTATCCTCTAAAATAAGCGGTGCTTATAAAAGCATTACCTAAATCAGCTGCTTGCTCCCTTCCCACCCCAGCCACAGCAGCCTGTTCACCCATGCGACCACACCAAAAGCTACTGAATCAGGGGCCAGATGTTCACAGCTAGCAAAGGTCTCACAAGTGACAGAAAGCAAGACTGAGCAAGTGCCTAAACTTACAAATGGCCATTGTACAAGCTGGGGAGTTTAAATGGGCAACAACCTTCAAGCACAACTTGAGTGCACTTAGACAATACAATGTGGGAAGAAAAGAATCTTTATTCTAAGTATTTTAAGAATTGCAACTCTGTTTTGAGACCAGTGTAGCTGTTGATGGTTGTGCTCTTTCTAGCTATAGCATCTCTTTGCTTCACTTTCTCAGACTATGTCCTCCTGTGTTCATCTAGTTGACCTGAGCACAGGGACTAAGAGAGACTGCGTGTTCATGGGCCTGCAAGGTCACAGAGTGGACGCTACATTCCAGCCGTTGATTGCACAGCCGGAGCTGGTGCTTGGCCCTGTGAGAAGGCCTGTGGCGCAGGGGAGCTGCTCTCCACAGAGCCAGGGCTGGGAAGTTGAAGGCAAGCAGACATCCCTGGGGTGCCCTGAGTCCTTCAGGTGGGGAGTGCTGATCCAACTAGGTCCAGCCCAGCCTGAAGCCACGGTGCCCCAGCTGCCCCCAGCACAGCGATGGCCGCCCCTGCCTGCGCCGCCACCCTGAGGGACGCGGGGCCCCTTCCTGCCCAGAACCCAATAGGCCACTGCAGCTGGAGCCCAGCCAATCAGCACCTCCCGCTGAGCCCCCCGCTAGGACCCCGCCCCTCTGGCGAAGCCCCCAAAAAGGTGCGGGCGGGAATGGACCCGAGCCAATCAGGGGCCTCGGCTCCGGCGGGGGCGTGGCTCGGACCACCGCTCGCAGGCCCCTTTAAGTGAGGAAACTTCGCCTCGCCACCTCAAGACCCCCTCGCTACTGGATTGGCTGCCGGGGCCGCCGGCAGAGCCGCCTGGGGCCGCGCGCTCGCTATTGGCCGACAGCACCCGTCACTCAGAGCAGAGCTCCCCTCTCATTGGTCGGCGCCGCTCTTAGTCCCGCCGCGGGGGCGGGGGCTGCCGCTTCCCGGAGGAAGGGGTCCGGCGGCCGGGCGGGCTGGAGCCCCCGGGGGCGAGGGAGCGGGCGAGCGAGGGAGCGGGGGGG
>VYZX01027600.1:45528-161721 GCA_013401335.1 Brachypteracias leptosomus | reverse complement strand
ACCGAGCGGCGCCCGGCCCGGTCCGCGGAGGGGCGGGGCGGCAGCTGCCGAGGCGGGGCGGTGGTGCTGCCGGCCCGTGGCCCTGGCCGACGAGAACCGAGAGGCTCTCTCCACCGAGAGCCTCGCGCGCTCTCCGCCACCGCGCCGCGGAGCTCGTGCAGAAAAACCACGACCGAGCCTTGTCCCCAAACACGGGAACGCCGGCGGCGGGGAGGGGCGCGGTGTTTGGGCGTTAAGCGTGCTCGTACAGCGTCCGCAGCATCCCCCCGGCTGAGCTACCGCCCCGTCCCACCCGAGGCCGCGACCGCCCAACACTCAGCCCCTGGGAATGGGGACGCGTTAATAACCGGCGCAAAGCGCGGCTTAGCAGCCGCCACGCCCGACATCCCGTCCAACACGCTCCCCTCCAGCCCCGGGTGCTCTTCTCGGCGCCACGAACCTGAACTGAGGTGAGGCAGCAGGGAGGAGAAACGCCCCGATAGCACCTGCAGTGCTGGATGGTTTCCCTTCAGAAAGGCCTCCAAACGGTCCTTGGAGCGACGTTCTGGGTGACCTGTGCTGCTGGCCACCAGCGCAGCTTGCCAGCAGAAAGCTTAATGAGTTTAGGATTGGGCACGTTTTGCTGAGAAACGCTAAGTACCAGTAGTAACAAGAAGCTGCAGAAAACACAGTGCGTGCTAGAAATGAATGACAATACTCCAGATGTTAAAAAAAAAAATTATATTGTAAGTACAGTACAAAAATGTTTCTTGGTATAATTGTAATGTAATCTGGAACAAACATCAAGGAAATAACAAAAATATAAAAACTAAGTCTTGCCAAAGTTTTCCCTCTAGTAACAAATACCACAAGATACAGATCATACAAAGTGTACAAATTTTAATAAAAATACAATACACCAGGGTTGAGTGTGTTTTTCACTCTTCTAGAGTTTTCCATTGTACAGACGAATCTAAAGCTGATCCCCTTCTGTTCCTTAGAGAGCAGAACCACCTCTTCACCACGATGCTCTCAATTGTAAAGGGCAGTGATTTTGTGCCACTCCCAACAGCAGATGCTTTAGTACGGGCCAGGATCTGAAGTGGGATTGGACTGCCTCCCTCCTGGGCCCTTCCCAATTCCAGGCTCACTAGGATTAGTCATGTATTGTTAAAACATGCATGCTCTGGTCTGAGGCTTGGGTTGACAGCTTGTATGGTGCTTTGAGAACCTTTTGCCTCCTCCATTTGCCTCTCCATTAACTGATGGAGAAAACCTAATGCTGCACTGAGAAAAGCTCCGTGAGAGATGGACTACCTTACACAGGCACATCTGGGCAACACACGGTAAAGAGGAACAGGGAGAAAAACCCTCCTGCACACCTGAGGATGTAATTTAAATGTGATCTGGGGCTCAGCCACAACGAGGGACACCCCACTTGCAACTGCCCTGAGAAACAGAAGCTAGACTTCAGAATGGAATTAAAAAAGTGCTCTTCTGTCATTTTAAAACTTCTATGTCATAAGGCAGGAAAAGTTAGAATCAAGTTCTATTTCAGTTGTTCAGTTGACTTGCACAACACAGCCTGTTCCTACAAACACTTAAAAATCTTCCTGCTGTTTCCCCATACAATGCCAATCTTCACGGCTATGCATGTAGCTGATTCCTGCAGAAGTGGGGTGAGGCAAACAATTTGTATTTTCCACACACTGCTGGTGGAGGGAGAGGTTTTTGCTTTTAAATTATGTATATATATATACACATACACAAACACACAGAAATATACAGGATAAATTAAAATCTGTTACAGATACTGGTAAACCTTAAATATACATGATAAGAACACCACATACACGTACATACAGACACACAAAAGCCAATACAAGGAATCAAGTGCCCTCCTGCGGCTCCTCTTCTAGAGGAGCAGAAAACCAAACACTAAGTATGTGGCTGGAAGGAAGGGGAATCAGTCCAAGCAACCCACATGTGCCTTACTCAGCCGTAACTGCTTCAGGCTGGTCATTAGTCACTGCCCCACAGCAGCACTGTGGCTCTTTCAAGACTGCTGGTGAAAGGGATGGGAGATGAGCGATCTCAGAAACCAAAGTTGTCTGTTCACAAAAGAGATGAAAGAAGCAGAAGCAATCCAAGTTTTTCCCATCTGCTTCCACGCTCCTCTCCATCCAAGCAGGCTGACCATGCTCTGGAAAAATCAGCAGGAGGTTTATTCTCTCAAGCCAGCTGACATATTGTGCTAATGACAATATGGGTGCAAGTCCACAAGAAAAGATTAAGTTCGTTGTCATCTTCCACTTTACTTCAAATGCCAGCTACCCGACCAACCAGCTGACACTGGCAACCTGCAGTTGTTACTGACTGAAGAGGCGAGGTTGGAAGAAGTGACCGAGAGGAAAAGACCTCTGTATCTTTGATCAGTTATCCAGCTTTCTTTTCAAACAGTAGATTTAAAACCAGTTAGAAATAGGGCTGGTGAGGGGTTCCATTCTATTCCTTGGTCCAAAATACATTATCATCTCTACCTGCCCACAGAATATGAGAATACTTTCATTTGGAAGGGATATCAGGAGGTCATCTGGTCCATCCCCCTGCTTAAAGAAAGTCCAACTAGAGCAGACTGCTCATTCAGTTTTTGAATACCATCGATCTCTCTCATGGGGATTTTTAAATTTTATATCAAGAAGTCCATTTTCTGGCTGCTTCCTCCACTAAAGGATCTGAATTTAAGGCGAGTATCTCAACAGCTTTCTGAATTCTTCATCCAAATACTTTCAGATTGGAGGACATTTCACCCACCAACGCAAAAGGGTTTTCTCAGCTTAACTTCACAACTTTTCATAAAATAGAAATCAGTCACAATCCTATGTATATACTATACAGATATAAAACTTTAAAACCCTACACGTGCAGCCCTTGGGGAGTGCCAGTGTAGTGCATATGTACACAAGTCAGTTACAGAGAAGTTAAGTACATCCCAGGATCCTTTCCCATCAAAGTCCAGGCATGATGTAGGCGATGTTGTCTAGTGTGTTTGACTGGGAAAAGAAATGCAGTAATTTTTAGTGTCAGATAATGACTCAAACTCTCAAAAACTGGCACAGATGAGGGTACTAAGCATGTTCACTTCTCTTACAAGTTATCATACAAAGAGACAACCAAATCTGCCTAGTCATCACCTCCACTGCTAGACTTATTTTTACATCTTTGGAAATGTAAGTTAACTAAACATAAAGGTAGCCTCAGTATTTGTAAGCACCTGGAAGCAAGGAAAATGCTTGAGGCTTTCCTCAAGTGACCCCCTTCTTACAACCTCCATACTCTATCTCTGAATTTGAAACAAGCCACATTGACAATGTCACATTAACCACAGGAAAGAGTAGTGATGAAGGACTTGAGCAAAGTGATCAAAGTTGTAGCATATAAAAAAAAATTACTTGACTTTACACTCACAAGTCCCTTATGAAATTCTGTAGTGTAAAAGTAAAGAGAAAAACTCTTTAAACACACATACACTGATAGGGTGTTAGATGGGAAAAATAAGCACCCTCCAGTTTTCCTTGCAAAACATAATAGAATTTTGAGAGTAAGAGTCCTTTTTGTGCACATCAGAAAACAAGAGTCAGCAGTATATTATCTGTATGTACTCCAAATGCAGTATTTCAGTAAGCTCAAGCCTGAGGCTAGATGGCTGAAGAAGACCCCAGGAATGCCACTTGTTTATTGCTGAAGACAGAGGAGCTGGATCTGCACCAGTTAGGATTCTAAAATTTAACAATGCCACCTACTGACTGAAACAATAAATTGCATTCTACATGCAACACAACCACTGACAATTTTATCCATGCCTTACAACACCACTGTCGTTATCTATCTGATGGTAAAAATCAGAATAACACTTGTTATCAAGTCAGAATGCCAGTTTTCAGAAGAGAAGGGTAAGTGCCTTAATCCACCTAAATCTCCGTTGCTCCTTATAATGATAAGTTGATCAAGTTTCCAATACACGCACCATTAGTCATGTGGTGTCACTGCTCTGAGTGCACTTGGCAAGCAGGAAGGAAAAAAAGGATAGGATGTTTTTCCAAGGCTTAGGATGGGAACACCCTGCTGACTCAGCTTTTGTGCAGACTGCCAGTTTGTGAGAGCTCACGGCCTAAGATGTCAACCTTGTTGTTGTTAATAGTCCATTCTCAGAATGAACCAATGTTTGGGCTGTCCTACTGTAACATGCCAATTCATATCCCACTTTTGTTGTTCTCTTTGCTAGATTTGGTTTTAATCTTTTAAGTTTTGCAGACTATGTATCTATTTTTTATTTCTGCTCCTCTCTGCTGCTTTATTCATGTCTTCTGTTGGAGGTATGACTTCTGATTCCTTCTATGCTGCTGCCATCTTGATCTATATCCACAACATGCTGCATAGATACCACGAGCTGTTGCTAAATCAGGGCTCAATATTAAGTGTAGTTTAAAGTGGAGAAGAACCAGTAGTTATGCACTTCCTTTAAACAGAGATTATTTTTCTTTCCTTGGAGAAGGTTACAGCCACATGTAAGAGGCCCCACTCAATCACCTTAGGAATCCTAAGATCACAAGTTATTTTTTCATGCTACTAAAGGAAAAACAGATTGTGTGATACTGAAGAGCTAGAAGGTGCTTTTTATTTTTACAGCAGATTAGAAATTTCAAAAATACTGGCATGTGCACAGGTGCTTTTATTTTATTCAGATGGATTGATTCAGTCACTAAGGAAGGACCTACACAAACTGCAATGAATGCTACAAATATTAGGTCTGTTGCCACTGGGAGAAAAAAAGTTGCACAATATCGTACAACGGTAACATCCGGGAGAATTTCAAGAAATATTCCTCTATAGAAGTGTATGACCAAGACAATTTTTCAGATTGCACTGGAATGACAGTCACATCATAAGACTGATTCATCAGAAAACTCTATCTGGACTCTACTGATATACTTAACAGTGCTAGAATGGAAATAACCACACGGAACTCACCAAAATGTGCTTAGGGCAGCCATTCAACTCCGGTAGTTGTGTGGTCAGACACGTCAACGGGCCCAAAGCACAGATGATTGAATCTAGAAGTACTGACAAACTTCCTGAAACAGCCACCATTCCCTAGAAGGAAGAAAGGAAAGAAAAAAATGGATAGGGATTAGTAGTGGAAATTATGGCTCTTTCACAACTGTGTTGATCCTCATGCAGATACAGCATCTTCACTCTTGAGCTCCTCTAGTCTGCTTTCATTACTTACACAGTAACAAAACTGCCACGAGCTTCACGGAGAGATTGGTGTCCCCCAAAAATTAAAAATTCAGTAGGCAACATACTGGTGTAGAAAAAAAGTAGGGAACAGAAAAGGTCAGAAAGTTGTCAGATGCATAAAACACTGAATTCCACAGTTTTTTGTAATGTAATTTCTTTGTCATTTCATACCACTTATTCATTAAGTAAGAAGTCCTGAAGACAAAAGCTGTGTTATGATTAAGTCTAAAGAAATGCTAAGTCTGTAACTAATGCTTTAATCATCGATATATCTTTTCAGAAAAGTGAATTTGTTTGTGTGCCTTTCTGCAAAGGAGATTTTACTCCAGTTGTTCCTCTAAAGAATGACCTCCATTGGTCATACCAGAAACAAAATGCAAGAACATTTATTATACTGCTGATAAAACAAGCAAGCATAGTGGGATGAGATGATCATGCCAGCCATAAAATTCAGTTATATTATTAGAGTCAAAATATTGTTCTCCTTACAGGCTGGGCTGAGTTCCCAAAGTGTGTGTGTGTGCATAGAATCACTATCATCTAAGAACAGGAAACCATTAAAATACATCCTCTATATTATCAGGTTAAGTTGAAACATTAGTAGCCTCTATTCAAAGCACCATGATGCTGCCAGGAAACAAGAAGACACGCAAAAACCACCTTGCTAAAGGCTGATGGTTTTCTAAGAAGGCTTGAGACAGTAACAGAAACTGGATCAGAGACCAGCAGAGATAGCAAGAAAGTACTAGATTCAAGGTGAACATATAGTAAGAAAAGACTGAAGAGTTTGCTGAACAAAGAGTTGCCTTCAAGGACTTAGAGCTGCAAAGGACTATCTTTCTTTGATGCCTACTGTTTACTGAGAAACAAGGCTTTTTATTTCATTAAAACAAACAGCAATGCATCAAAGAAACACAACATACCATCTCCACTTTCTCTTCCTAACAGAAAAGCATTGGTTAAACTTTTAAGTAAAATAAAACAATAATCACCCCCCAATCGTGTGTGTAGATTACATGACATCACTGTGGCACTGCTGGTTAGACTCACCTCTGTTTCCTGCAGTCTGTGTCCAATGAGGCTCAGAGATTCACCCAGCAGCTGTAAGTGTGCAGCTACATCAATAGGGTCTGTCTCAGGGGCTTTGGCTGGTGAGGAAGGCACCACCACGGTGCTGGTGGGGGACTTCTTATGAGGGGAAATCACTCCTGTTGGAGAAGCTAGAAACGTATAAATTAAAATTCTGTATTCCCTTCTTTCATTCCTTTACTTACAAGATTATTCAATTTAATATATTTTTTTAAAATGTCAGTGTCATTCTCACTCTCACAGAAACATTGTTTTTGAGTAATATAATGAGTTAAAGTGTCAAGATTTGTGAGAAAGTGGGTAGAAGTATGAAGCAGGAAAGGACCTTTGTGTCTTACTCCACGGGCAACACTATCTTCCCTGTCAAGAAAGACCAGAGGAAATAAAGTGCAACAATTACCTTTTATTTTTGGTGCACCATCTGAAGATGAGGCCTTTCTCTTCACAGTGGTGGCCTCTGCTTTATTCTGCTTGTGTTGGAGATACTGAGCTTTCTGTTTCCAGATCTGCAGTTATCATGGTATTAAAAAGAGAGGTGCATAGCATTAGGTAATTCTGTTGCCTGATGCCAGTACCAGGATGCAGAATGATGTTATGTAGCTAACTGGTGAAGCAGTACCATGAAAAGAAAATGGATGTTTTTATGATTACAAGGGCAAGGTTTCCATACTTTCCATACTTTCAGGACATAGGTAGCATTTTTAAGGGTATGGTGGCAATACTGCCAGCATTTTCTGACCCAAGCATCTAGTTCACAGAAATGATTTTACAAAAACATCTCACACATACTCACCAGTTTATCCTTCTCAGGTAGCTGCTTCCACACTTCTGCCAGTTTTTTACTTAGCTCTCCAAAATCTTGCAGAAGGAAAGAAAAAAATGTTTAAAACAAATGAATTCATAAAATCATGGAGAGAACATAGGAGATTTACTGGCCAATGAATACACATTTAAGCTACTCATTTCACAACTGGAACTCTCCACACTGTCCTGAAAATGATTGCCAGTGTGCATTCCCATTACTGTTTAAAATGAAAAAAAGCTGATACCAGGAATATAAAGTCACACATGTATATATAGGAAAGTGACACAACAAAGGTAACTTTGTAAGCAAAGAAGAACGAACTAGCCATTTCTTTATCCAGATTTACAGCTTGGTTAAAATGCAATGAAATTAAATAATGAAATCCACTCTGCCCTTTTGCTACCGCATCTTCCAAGAAAATTAGCAAATTCTTTGCATTCTGTCAAAATTAAGAGGTTTGTATGAAACAGAGATGATACATTCTGCTAATTAATCCAACTGGTGTATAATGAAGAGAAGGGAGGGCTAGATTCTCTCACCTATTCCAGGGTGCTCAGACACAATAGTTGTACGATATTCCTTACAGAACACTTGATAGGCAGACATGTTTTTCTTCTTTGGCTAGTCAGAAGAAGAAAAGGAAACAAAGATTTTTACTTATGATGAGACATACTTCAATTTAATAAGAATGTGGCAGTTATTGCAGACTTAAAAGAAAGATGTGGTGCTTAAATCAGGAACCTAAAAAGGTTTTACATGTTCTGGCTGAATTTAATACTTATGAAAGCACAGGAACCAGTCCTAGTACAAGCCTTATCTTGCAACAACTCTATAAATGCATTTCACTCTTAAGTTACAACAGCCTGCTACTCTAAATCCAGGATCAACAAACAACTCTGTTAGAATGTATCTCAGTTCTAAAACTTCAAATAATAAAAATGTGTCTGTCATACTATTCACAGTACCTATTATAGATCTGCCAAAACCATTCAGTCATCATCATAATATTTTGTTCCATTCCTTGCATCCTTACAAAACACTTCAAATTGGCATGAAAGTAGGCAATATAGTAAGACGCTGACAGCAGAGGCATAAGCAGTTGCTGAGCTATGATCAGAGAAACTTATCAAATACAGAATAATGGCTGAAAAAATTTGGGCTACATCTGCCCAGTTCCTGATACACGGCAACTCTTGTCTATCTGAACATACGTGAACTGCTTTTCCCCATTTCTATACTTACACAGCTACAGTTACATCACCTGTAAACTCATGTACTAGCTACCATTTCTTCTACTCATATTTTTATACACTAACCATGCAAAACTGAATTTATGAGTACAGGACAAAACTGGGAATGTGTCAGTCTGTAAGAATGAGAATTTCATTTGAATACCAGAGTAAATGGGTAAATATCTTCACTTTTCAGGTTAGAGCTTGATTCCTTTTTACAGGAACTATGATGATGGACTATATCACTAGTCAAAAAGTCTGCCTGGCAATAGCTAGAACCAGTCACCTTAGAAAATGATGCAGTTGTGTTTGGTATATAACCTGTACCAAGCAAATTTAAGTATAACCTTTTCAATGAACCTCTATTGGCTAAAGACTGCCTGTGCCACAAAACTAGAATTATATATACTCCTTTTGCTACAAACAGAAATCACAGTGGCTGACATATTTTTCCAAACATGCTTCAGTGAAACCATCAATCCTGGTAGTAGTTATCCTTCAGTTTCAATGTAACATGCCTTTGTAATCAAGTGCCTAATTCAGCATTACCCACCACCCAATTTCGATTTTCCCTCCATTTTTTTCCTTACTTTTTCTCTTTCTTTTTCTCTTTCCTTTTCCTTTTCTCTTTCCTTTTCCTTTTCTCTTTCCTTTTCCTTTTCTCTTTCCTTTTCCTTTTCCTTTTCCCATTTCTCAGCTCTGTCCTTCTCCTTGTCTTCCTTTTTCCTCCTCTTCTCACCCTGACCATCTGAGTGAAAACCAGCAGGTGGTGGAGGAAGAACACAGGAAGTACTGGAAGGAGGTGGCGGTGACACTGTTACTTCTGCTACTGCCACAGGAGTGTGCCCAGAACTCTTTTTTGACTTAGAGTGCTTCTTCTCCCTGTGCTTCTCCTTGTCCTTTTTTTTCTTACTTTTTTTTGACTTCTTCTTCTTCTTGATCTCCCGGTAGGAGTCATCTATCACTAGCTCTCCAGCCTCCAACTCCCCTCCAGAAGAGGATCCAGATTCTGGTGGTGCCTCCATACCTGAAATCTCATATTCACTCCCATGGCCCTCTGAAAAAAGGGAGGTGTCAGCACCAAAACTTTCAGAAGGTGGATGTGAGTCGGAAGATGGTTTGTGCTTCTTCCGGGAAGACTTCAGGAAGCTCTGCAGCTCATGACCCAGCAGGAATGAGCCTTGCTCATCACGAGATGATTTCTTTGAAGATTTCTTTGCAGCTGCTGGTGCTGATGAGTAGGATAAAGAATCATCATCTGCTGCACTACTTTTGTCTTTTGGTGAAAGGATGAGCTTCATCTTCAAGCCATCAGGCTCACGAAGAGTAAGTGTCTCTGTGTTCACATAGAGAGGTTTCATTTTTTTAGATTTGTGGAAACTGCCATCGTCCACTGAGTGCTCCCCACTGCTCCCACTCAGCTTCTTCTTGTGGTGCTCCTTTTTGTTTTCAGAATGGCCAGAGGATGAATATGATGATTTTTCAGGGGTCTTCTTGGAAGACTTTGAGCTTGTGGCCAAAGGTGAAGTGATAGCCTTGATTAAATCCATGGTTGTATCAGCTGAGGATGGGCTAGAAACTATTTTTTTCTTCTTCTTTGACGGTAAATCCAAAGATGAAACACCTAAAAAAGATCAAGAGAAATGTACATCAAGATGATTCCCTTAAAGACAATATTATACTAGCCCAAAGAAGTCAAGTGGGAATCCCACAAGACTCATGATTACAGCTAACAGATTTACATCTGGGCTTAAACTGCTAGCTCTCTCCTTCCTCAGGTCAACACCAAACTCAGCAAACATCCCCTCGGTATAACTTCATCTTTTATTCTTCTCCTGTTTGCTCTTCTCTGTCTCAGATGAGCTAAGGGGGAACACACCACTGAGAGAGAGCTCAGCAAGCTGCCCCCAACAGGAAATTCCTCTGACTGGCCCCAACAGGAACTCTCTTCCCCAGGAACTCTCTTCCAACTGATCAGCTCCCTCTTCCCTCAAACTGGTCAGTTCCTGGTTAATATAGTTCTGGCCTCGCCCACCACCCCAACCTTTTACAAATCTGGCAGTTGAGCAACTTCTGTGTTACCAGTACCTTCAGCCCCTTTGCAAGTAGTGCTCCTATACCTCGCCCACTCAGAATAAATCAGATCAGAGCTCTGAAGCCTGTAGCCAGTTCACCACAGCCTTACTGATACAATCCAGGAGCTGTAATGCCCAAGCTGATCAAATCATTTAAGGCAAGAAGATAGAGTAGAAAAGTTGTTAAGTTTTGTAAAACTCTGTATTCTGTTGTGAAATAATGTATTTTGATGAAAACGTATCTTATTGAGCCTGAAACAATATCTCAAATGCAAGGTTTTCATGCCATTTTTAGCCAAGGTGAGATCAATGAACTGAAAACACAAACTTTTTCATTCTGAAAACAGATTTTGATGAAATTTCGGCTTGGCTTTCTCTTTTCATTGAGCCAAAAAGAAATCTTAGACCTCTTCAGCTTTTATGAGCAGAATTGTCATTCTTTGGCCAGCTTATTAATTGTGAGAATAATGTTTCTGTATTTAAACTGAACCTAAAAGCATTTCTTTTTCACCTTGATGCATTTTATTTTTATAAAGTCAAAGAAAGTACTATCTGCAAGTAAAACTACAGTTTGCAATGCAGTAGGGAAAAAAGAAATGCAAATGGCGAAAGGGAAGTGCCACCAAAGGGTGCTTGGCCATGATGAGGCTGGGTGTTGGATGGTGCAGTGTTGACCCCAATATGGTAGGACTAGAGAGAATGGATCAAAACTAGAGGTGGGGAAGATTCAGATGAGACGTTAGGAAGAAATTCTTCCCCATGAGGGTGGGGAGACACTGGCATAGGTTGCCCAGAGAGGTGCTGAAAGACCCATCCCTGGACATTTTGAAGGCCAGGCTGGAAGGGGCTGTGAGCAACCTGCTCTAGTGGGAGGTGTCCCTGCCATGGCAGGGGGGTTGGAACTAGATAATCTTTAAGGGCCCTTCCAATCCTGACAATTCCATGATTCTATGATTAGAAAACTACAACTTGTCAATGAAAATGGGGTGGAAGATCCCTACCCGCAACAGCAGCAACTTGTTAAGCTAGACCTGGAAAAAATCATTTGCTAATCTTCCTCTGTCTGGTGCTGATCAACATCAGGTTTCTGATTACTGGTCCTAAAACAGATAGATGTACTCTTCCACCCATAAAGTACTAACCACAAAGCTTTATGACTCTGGTTTAACAGCATCCTTTTGTCAAAGTCATGATCTGTTAACCCCTTCCCCTGCTTGCTTACTGTCTCACCTCTGTAGCAGAACTCATCAGAGGAGTGCTTTCTCTTCTTTTTGTGAGGTTCTGTCCCCGGAAAAAGCTCACTGTCCTAGAATAAGAAGAAAAAAGTTGCTGACAAACAAGAGAGAAATAATATGAAATTCACATGGACTACTGACGTAGATAATTTGTAGGAGATATCAGGAGTTACTTGTACTACTGTAACATCAAGGAACCCTAGGTATGAACTAGGATCATTATTCTAGGTGCTAAAACAAGTAAAGGAAAGGTACTCTGTCCCCAAGAGCCTACAGTGTAGGTTTAAGGTTAACAGAAAAAAAACATGGTACAGATAGGTGGGAGAATACAAAAAATGGTATTAGTCAGGACTGGTTTCAGCACATAGCCACCTAACTGGCATCAAGCTTTCTGTAGCCATTGCAGCAAACAGGGCTAAAAGGAAATTGAAAGACGGATCTCTATAGGGAGTTCCCTGCAAGTGAGAGGAGCAATACACAAGAAAACTTGAAAAAGCACATTTGAAAGTATTAAGAAATGAGCAATGAGAGCCGCCACTTAGGAGATCAGATGATGAGTTGATAAAAGACAGACATTTACCTCTTAATAAAGCTAGGAAATAACTAAGTATGCACAGGCTGTCAAGCTTTGAAAATGAAAGCGAGCAGTTCGTGTTTAATATGCTGAAAAAGATAAAATAAGTGAAAGGAGGTACACAGAGGTGGCAATTAAAATGATAGGCAAAAAATTGTCCTTAATATGTCACATAACCCAATTATTGTTATTTGTCTCTTGACCAACTTATGGTCTGACAATGATGCTCCTCTACAGAATTCCATCTGCATGGTAGAAGATCTTAAATTAGAACTTCTTTTCCAGATTAAAAAAAAAAAATAAATCACAAGACCTTTGAGCTAACAGCAGAAATTTCAGCTCAAAGAGGAAAGTTTTGAAGAAATTGTCACTATGCGATTTCAGAGTTAAGGCCTCAAAATGGTGAACAGGGTAAGTTCATACCTCTCAAGAGCTATCGTTTCAGGCTGTCTGCAGAATCAGGAAAACAACAGCGCATCAGTTAACATTATATTCATCCTTTGCTGACTATTTATACAACTATAAATTCTATTTTTGTGTGTGTGTGTGTAAAAGGTTAATCATGCTATCTTATGACTTGCAAGGTTCTATTAGACTTCTTCACTGAAAGGGTTGCCAAGCCCTGGAACAGGCTGCCTAGGGAAGTAGTAGAGTCATCATCCCTGGAGGTATTTAAAAGACACATAGATGTGGTGCTGAGTGACATGGCTTAGTGGTGACCTGGCAGTGCTGGGTTAGCGGTTGGACTCAATGATCTTTAAGGTCTCTTCCAACCAAAATGATTCCATGAAGTTAGAAGGGCATCCTACTGCCTTATTTTCTGAGGCCAAAAAAATCAGATTCAGTTATAACTGGGAATAAAACTCTCCTTTCCTCAGGAAAATTACTGAACATGTTCAGCTGTTCTTGCTGTCTTCTATATCCATATCTATACAAAAAAGAACAAGAAACCCACTCATCCCATTCCATCACTAGTTTTACACATCTCCTTACACCTTCAGCCTTTTCTCTGAGGGCTTCCTGACCTGAGTTGCTATCTCATCTTCCTCTTGCAGCAGATCCTTGTAAGAGCGCTTTTTCTCTCGCTGTGTCCTGCCAGTTGCCAGCCCGTCATCAACACTTCGGTCACTCTCTAGGAACTCTAAGATTTACAGAAAATGGGAAAAAAGGAAGAAATTAAGTACCCCATTAAGGAATGACAGACATATGGACCATGTACAAAATAAGGTAACAGTGGACGTTGACACAAAGTGATGCATAAAACCCAACAAGCACCGGGGCTTAAAAGATAACAATCTGACCACAGGGATCAGGCTCAGTGCTCTGATGAGGTAACACAATCACTCATATTTCATTTCCAACCCTTCTATATTTCTTTCTAAAGACAAACAGACCTATAAATGTTACCATGACTGAACATATCCTTATCCCTGGTCTCCCATTCCACTGATCTGTCTGGGAGAAGAAAGGCTGCAGTGGCAGAGTTTCCAATCAGGGTGTCTCCACTAGGAAATACCAACCATTTATCTCAGTTTCAAATCCCAGTACTTTACACCTGGAAGTCAAGGGTTTGGGATCCTCTGGCAACTTGGCCAGGTAAAATTTAAGGGCTCCACAGCACACTAGCTTCCTTTCCTCCTCTGACTGCACAGCCTGGCAAGGGCTGCAGAGGGTATCCTTTTTCGTTTTTTGGCAACTTCCTCTGAGATTATGAAGCAGTCATACCTTCTTTCTTCCTGGAGTCATCATAAGCCATGGTGGTCCTGCAGGAGCCTGAGAATATGTTGCCACGTCTGGGCTCCTTCCCCCGTTCCCATCTACAGGAAAAGGTCTGAGAAACAGAGAATGAAAATAACCCTCCTATAAAGAAGAATCACGATGTGAAACAGGAAACTTCCTCTGAATCAAGTGAAGATTCTCTGGAAGACAGTGGGAAAGTAAAGGAGTCTACTTTCTGATCAGTTCATGCTCACTCTTCAGGCTTGACAGAATTATTTATTTTTTTTTAATTAAACTGGAGGTTGTTCTATTATTTTAAAGATACAAAAGACCACCTCTTCCTTGTAAAATTTCCAAATCACTTAAGTAATTTATATACAAAAATAGAAAGAGGGTGAGAAGGCAGCTGAGTTTAATTTTCACGACACACAAAACTGCACTCAAACTTGTGTCAAAGCCATTTTTCGTCAGGAGCCACTGTAGCAAAGAGTGGGATGTTTAACAGGAGCTTTCAAACCCTTGAATCTCAGATGAAATGAAGGAAAAGAAAGAACCAGACAGAAATTGTACTACAAAAGAATTATTTCAAATCTTTTAAGTAAAGGATCACATGTTTGGTGGTGAAGGTGTGCATCCTTCTGGTGGGTTTTCCAACACTACCACTGCAGCCATTCTGAATGCCAGCCTGGGAGAGGGAACGGAAGAAAGCACTCCTTTTCACTAGGCCTTCCACAGCACCCCAAACCATCAGCCCCAGGCTTTAGGCCTCCTGAGTCATTCTGTCCCACGGTTGCTGGCACACAGCAGGACAGTGCCCTTACAGAACAGTTGCACTCTGGTTCTCTGAGAGTAAACAGCTTTTGTTCTTCCATTAGTGACCAGCTTAACACCAACCTTCTGCTCACAGGCAATTGAAACAATTGCACAACTGATTTTGTGTGTTAGTGTGTATGGGCACACGTGTGTAACCATTCAAACACAGAGACTGTGCAGCTTGTGACAGTAATCTTGCCACTCTGAAGTTACATTTTAATACCTTGAGAGCAGGGAACTTGTGCTTGTATGTCCCTGCATGTACCTCTATTTTATAAACTGAGGCAGAGAATGTACAATATATCCATCCTATAGCAGTTACTTAAGTGAAACAACAGAGTCTCAAACTAAATCAAGCTTGCAGGTGCACAGAAGATGTTTCTTTTTAAATTCATAGGAATAATAGTTATTTCTTCAGTTTTGGAAAACTATCTGCTACAAAATGTTTTAAGTCAGTACTACGATTACTTGACACTGTTGGCAGCAAGCACAACAATTTGTAGGCAGAATTATGAATACATGCAGGAGCACTGCATATGTATAGACACTAGAGCACCACACTTTGCAAAGAAGAGCATTTTGCCACTTGTGGACTCAAAATCTTGCCAACATTTCATGATGTTGTCATATGGACTTCAGTGGGAACACACTAAAGCATTGTGCTCAAGAGGAGAAGAGCCTAATCCAGATACTGCTCAGTAAAACAAAGCCAAAGACAGTAATTTGTGAACAGATGACTTGGAGAAACTAAGACTTGGCTATAGCAACATGCATACTTTTGCTCTCTTTTAAAATCTTATTTGCTTGTCAGGTATAAAGGTTGGTAGATAATGCCCAAAGGGGCTTATAACCTAGACCTCTAACCCTGCAAATAAAAAACACATCCTTAACTAGTCTTGTCCTATAACTCCTATTTAGGTTCCTCTGCTTCAAATTCTTCTGTTTCAGCAGTAACTGCACAGGCTCTGTGCGGGAGCTCTCTCTTCACATCTCCCGCTTCTTAACGCACACGCTTGCGGGACCAAGGCCAAGCGCTGCTCTTCTGCAGCCCCCGGGCTGCTCAGAGACCTCGGGGGGGAAGTGATGGGGCGGCGGCGGCTCGGGCCAGGCTCCCCCGCCTCATTTCCCGCCGGCGCTGCCAGACACCTGGAGGAGCCGCCAAGGCAGGAAGGCCCCGCCGGGATTTCCGAGCGCGGCGGAGGAGACTAGCATCGGCCCTAAGCCGGCTCCCGGGTCTGCGGAGGGGTCGGTGCCGCCCTTTGCTCCCCAGAGCGCTCCGCGGTCCAGCCTTGCGCGCATGCGCGCCAGCCCCCAAGGAGCCCGGGCTCNCAAGGAGCCCCGGCCCCCCCCCCCCCCCGCCCCCCCCCCGCCCCCCCCGTTTGAAGCGGGCTCGGCCGCCTCACTCCCGCCTGCGCGTCTTCTCACCGAGCGGGCTCCGGCCTCACTCCAACCCGCGGCTCCACCCCTGCAGCAGGCCCGAGTGTGCCTCGGCGGCGGGGCCGCCCAGCGGCGACAGGGCTTGCCGGCCCGCCGGTGCCGAGCCGCAGCCGCAGGGTGGGGGAGCGCCGCGGCCGCCTCACTCTGCGCCGCCGCTTCCCGCCGCGCCGCCACCGCCCGCGGCCGCCATCTTGGATAGGGAGACAAGGGACACCCGCCCGGCGCTGCGGCCAGAGGCAGCCAGCAGAGCGCCGAGCATCTCCAACGTGGCACCCGCGGGGCGGGAGAGAGGCGGGGTGTGGGATTACCGAGCGCATCGATGGCCGGGCCGGGCGCGGAGCGCCGCTGCCCGGTTTCTGAGCGGGGTGCAGGCACCGGCACTGAGCTGTACGACGCTGCCCCGGCAGCCGCTGCGCGTTTAGCCTTCCTCGCCACGGCCCGCCGCTGCTGTCGCGGGTGGGGTGCGTCGGCGCCTGCCCAGCGGCTGGGCCCCAGGGTTTGGCCTGAGGCTTCCCCCCCCTCCACCCCCAGGTGCCCCGTGGGTGCCAGCGCAAGAGCCCAGGGCTGGGCAGAGGGAGGGGCCGTAGCGTCCTGCTGCTCGCCCTGGGGCATGGGCCACCCGCCGTACCCGCAGGCACCACAGCATGGTTCCCCGGGTGCCATGTGCCCCCTCAGAGGCGTGGGAGCCACGAGTGGGCCACCTGTGGGGCACCTGCGCTTGGTCCCTCACCAAGCTGGAGTAGGACGCTAGCGTATGGTCGCCTTCACCGCGTCTTCAGCACAATCTCCCTCCTCTTTGTGCATGCGTGTGCTGTGCTGTCAGGGCACAGCTTCCCCCTCTCATCTCTTCTAAGTTACAGGTCTCTGAGCTGGCTGGGCTTGCATCATGGGTTAGTTGTTGGCAGCTTGTGCTGTCACAGTGGGTCAAAGGGAAAGGGTGAAATCCTGTTATTAAGCAGTTGTGGGGCAAGCACTTTCCTGAGATTAAGGTATGCACGTGAACAGGCACATCTCCTGTAAGACTGTCTGACTGCCTAAGGAATTGAGTAGAGGCATTGCACAGGTGGAGAGTCAGCTGGAGCTAAGCATGTCTGAACAGCACACAGGGCTACTGCCTTTGAAGGCATCATGCAACCCTTACACCCTTTCCAATCAACTGTCCAACGGTGGCAGGCAAGAGGAAGGCAAGCTACCCCCAGCATCTTCTAGAGGGCTCATGTTGCTGCAAAGGATTCAAGACAGAGGTAAAAAAAGCTGAAGAAACAACCTGGTCAGAAAAGACAAGTCTTTTTCCCACCAGGTTAGCCTTCCTTCACTCTGACTGCTCAGCAGGTCCCTGTTCAACAAACCTCATCTCACTCTTACCTTAAATCCCATCATCTCCACTGATGCAGCAATCTTCTTTTTGTTTAGATGCCAGCAGATACAGACTGTGAGAGGCTGCTCACAGTCACATGCTTGTCTGCAGACTACAATTCCCAGCCATGCCTAAGGATAAACCTGACCCATCACAGACATGCTTGTTCCCAGATTTGCCTTCTGGTCCTGCAGATGCTTTTGTGTTCTAAGGAGTACATAATGATGACAGTGGTTATTTGCAGTACAATAGAGCCTAGAGGAGTTAGAAGAAGCCTGTGCTGGTTATGCTGTGTCACCCTATAGTTTAATCCAAAGTGAGGGGTACAGCCTCTATGCACAGATCGACATCTGCAAGTGCAGGAGCTGTAACACCATTGGAGTAAAAACCTACCAGCCCTTGGCCTGAGCACAAGGCCTGTGAAGATATTCTCAACACATACATACTTGAATGGCTGCTGCTGGTGAAAGTCCCTCTAAAATCACTCCTTGCCCTCCAACCCATAACACAGGGAGGAGTTACCCAGGTAGACAAGTGCTTCTGCAAATTTAGGTCCTTGACAGAGTTGAACCCATCAAGATCTGCTCTCTACCTCTGATTATTGATTATGTTCTAGGGGTCCTAGGGATGGATCCATATCCCATTTGGCAATGCACTATGCATTATAAACACACCTCCTGTCACCAGGATCTTACAGTGTTCAGGTTTCTTGCTTGTATTATGGACTGAACAGAAACATCAGTTAACTCCTGGAAGCACTTGGCCTTATGGGTCAGTAGGAGGCAGAGTTAATCATTAGTATGGTTGGGAGAGACTAGGTGCAGCCTGAAGGAACAGGGATACAGATTGCTTTGAAAGCCTAAATTAGCCTAGTATTTGATGATGGCAAGCATTTGATAATGATAGCTAGTAAAAGTGTAGGGATGGTATGTTTAATATTCTGCACCCTAGAATGAGAAAGGATTCTAGCTCCCCTGCAGTTTAATGTTTTTAGTGCTGGATGGCTCATAGGTATTAGATTGTGTCAGTGATTGTGTGTGAAGGAGAGAGAATGAATTTGCAGTTGAATTTGCGAAAATCAGCATATAGCAGGGTACTTGCACATAAAGCCACTGAAGCACCAATCATTCAGACTTCCCCTGGTGAGATCTATCCATGCTCCTTTCCTCCCACAGAACAATCATCATCATAATAATAGTAGCTGTAATAGTAACAACAATGACATGTAGTCCCTCCTACTGCACTTTTCATCAGTGCAGAAATGCTCAGAGAAACTAATTTCAATCATTCCCATTCTTCAGAGCTAATAAAGGGAACGAGCCAGCACAAACCATGAGCTTTTATTGGGTGCTTTCAAACAGCTTAGCCTTTCCCTTTTCTAGAAAATCCAAGGATCCCTTTATAGAGTGTAGGTCAGGTGGGGAAAATGTCAGGATGCTGATAGCAAATTTAAGAGAGTCACAACCTCTTCGAATCCTTAACACCTGACAGAATTGTTTCTTTGTACTTTCAAATATAAGAGGTTATAGTGAAGGATTGGAAAAGCAAGCAGTCCCCATAGTTTTTAAGACCTGAATTGCAGCTTCTGTCAGTCTCAGCCTATTGTGAGAATATTGCTTCTTCCTTTTGTTCAGAGCATCTTGCATTCTTTTGTCTACATGCCAGGGAGAGAAACTGCAAAAAGGGTACATGGTATGTTCCCTCAGGGGTTTTCTTGGCAGTGAGATATGTATTGTATAAAATGTGGTTGCCGTCGCAGAACGTTACAGGACGTGTGCATACTTCACTATGCTTAATGCAAGAACAGTTACCAGGTGTCCCTGTCATAGTTTGCAATTCACAAATCTCTTTTAATTCCTGCCCCATTTTCCCATAATTTCTTCCTAGATTCTAAGATGATTTGGCACTAACAGGAATGGGACCTGGGTTAAAACCTCTGATCCTCACCTATCCATGAAAGGCCTGATTTGTTTTGCACAGACAGCGCTGACTCTTCTCTGTGCACACTACAACACTTGTATGTTACTAGCTACTAAGCTGTCCTTAAAAAGGAAGCATGGCTTGTTATATTTGGATAGGTTCTATGAAAAAATAAATATATTTTAAAGGGCTTATGGCTATGAATATGAAGGAAGTGACCACAGTGGTACAGTGGACTTTAGGTGAAATGGACTTTGGATGTCAATTGCCTCAGCCATATAATTTTCTTAGTCTTATTTATAAACAGAGAGAGTGAGTCTTGTTTGAAAATACGGACTTGCTTCCTTAGAGAAACAAAACTTCAGATTTGTTAGGTGCATTGTTTCAGTGTTGGGGATTTACTTAAATTGCTTCCCATTTGTCTTCATTTTTTTCAGGATGCCTTCGTTTTCTTGCCTCTTCATCTGGGAATATAGCCATTAATGAAGCCACAAGGGTGTGCACATTCATTTGTAATGTCAGTACAACAGCCTGAATGCTCCCCAGAGCCACAGCATCTGTCACGGTGGGGACACACCTTCTCCCCCTGCTCCTAGCACTGCACGCTCTGTATGTACATGGTGAGAGAGGTACAGTGAGGTGAGAGGACAGTGTCCTCATCCATCTGGTGGGGAAACAGTACCATGTGTTACAGTAGGATTAGCAGGGGGCTGGAGAGGAAGAGTGTGCTCCTGGATGTGGCTAGGCAAAGGGAAAGGAACAGTACTGGGGCAACATACTAATTGCTAAATGTAATTAGTCAGCATCAGATTTGCCTTTTTCTACTGATTTTTATCTCTTCACCACCTGCCTGGAAGGTAGAATTGGTTTAATCTGTGTTTCATGGGGCCATACAAGGCCTATGCCATTGCTTTCACTGCTCAAGTCTCCCTCAATGCTTGCTCCCTGGGGACCTTGCTGGTCTCTGCTGACCATAATTCCTCACAAACCTAGTCCCATAAAACATCAGGTGTTCAGCTCTATCTGTATTCTTGTTTTGCATTTCCATTTTTTCCTTGGATCTGATAATTTATTTCATTTCCTTCTCTCATAGCTTGGCTCTCTCCATTACAGCTCGCCAGACTGACCTGCTTCTCTTTATAGCAGAGGCATGATCCTTCACCTGTACAAAAAAAGCCTGTAACCAGGCTGCTTCATTCCTGCAGTTTTCTGTTTATGACAGAATCACAGCTTCAGCATCTGTCCTGCACTGAGTAGCAGAAATTATTATATTGCTAAAATTTCTTTTCAAATAATATAGATGGAGCATGGCTGTTTCTGTGGACCAAGCCTGCATATTGCTCCTGCTTCTGGCTACAGATGTTGTAGCTGGAGGTCAGAACTTTTGGGAAGAGCAGAAGACTTCACTGTTCCTTGAAAAGCTGCAGCGTGGCAGTGGAGGATGTAGAGGCTGGCAACAGGACAGTGCTGCCTGCAAAACTCTTGAGATGCCAGCTGGGCTAACGCCAACCTCATGACTGTGGTGTGCCATGATCCATGGAGCTGTTGCAAAAATATGAGCAAGAGGTGACATGTGGAAAGGACTCCAGACTCCCAAAGTTTGGACATGTGGCGAAGGCTAAAATAAGATGCACTGGTGTTGGGACCAGGTGAGGAATAACGAAAGGTGCCTTGTACTCCCGTGTGCACAGCAGAGTGGTACGTGCTGGGGGAAATTGGTGGTGTTGCAGGACATTTTATATGTTGCAGCTGTTTACACAGCAGGTAATTTGCAATGCTTTCAGGTTCACTGGACTAGACGAGATGATCTGGGTCATCAAGTGCTGTTCCCTGCTATTACAGGCCCACTGCCATTCAATCTCTATTGTAAACTGATCGATCTTTATCTTAAAACCAATCAAGCCTCATTCCCCACCAATACTCCCTGGGAGGCTGTTGCAGAATCTCCTTTCTCTGATAGTTAGAGACCTCCTGATTACCAGCCTAAATGTATTCATGGTTAGCTTGCATCTATTTGTTCCTGTGCCAACATTTTCTTTTAGTTAATGTAATTACTGTCTCTTGTTGCTGTTTTTGCTCTGATGTATTTATAGAGAACCGTCATACCTACTCTCAGTTCTCATTTTGCTAGGCTAAACAAGGCAAACTCTCCTAGTTCCCTCCTAGCTGGCAGCCTCCTTCCTCTCCCCATGCCAGCAGCTCTGCACTTGCTCACCTTGAATTCTTCCCTGAAGCTGGGTGACTGTCAATGGACACAGTTTGCTCAGAGGTCTCACTGAGGTCTTATACAGTGACTCTAATACTTCCCTCTTTCTAGAGGAAACACTTGTGTTGTTTTTTTCCTTTTTTCTTTTTTTTTTTTTTGTAAGGATACAACAGTTGAGTACTTTCTTAAAACCTTTCTGATCAGATGTTAAAAAACCATCAAGTCAGTCTGCATTATAATTTTCCCTGTAGTCACAGGGGTATTGAAGTGCTGGGGCCTGGGCTGTGGGCCCTGAGTTGGAGTTGACCTACGGATAAGTCCCAACCCAGCAACATGTTTTGTTCCCCAAGTGGTTCCCCGAGGCCCCAGAGGCAGAACCTACCCCACCTGTGTGAGGCCCTGCCTTCTCTCAGGTGATTGTGGTTGGGGTGGTGGGCGAGGCTAGAGCTATATCAACCAGGAACTGAGCGGTTTGTGAGAAGCAACAAGGAGCTGATCAGTTTGAGGAGAGTTCCTGTGGAAGAGGGTTCCTGTTGTGGGCAGCTTGCTGAGTGCGCGCTCTCTCTCTCAGTGGTGTGTTCCCCTTGGCTGATTCAAGATGGAGAAGAATAAAAGATGAAGGTATGCTGAGGGGATGTTGCCGAGTTTGGTGTTGACCTGAGGAAGAAGAGAGCTAGCAGCGCAGGTATATGGCAAACAAGGAACATACACAGCTTGTTCCTGGTCTTTTGGGGACAAGGATAGAGCCTGCTCAGCTCTAGGTTTACTCTGTGATTGCAGCATGTGCAGTGGAGGAAGGACTGTTGTCTCAGGTAGATAGCACTCTGTGATATTGCCTTGCAAGGTGGGCTACCACCATCATGCTGGAGATTTTGAGGTGCTAATCATGTTAGGCTTGGAGCTGACCTTCATCTTGTTTTTTTTTCTCCAACATGCCCTAGCTATTGTGGGGCTGCACCATCTTTCATCTCTTCTTTCTATCTTTCCTTCCTACACCATTTTTTCTCCTGACAAAGATGCCGCTGGGTGCTGAACATGCGGTTATGACCCTTTTGCTGCTTAAATGCAGATACTCCTTTTACCATTTTCTAAACTTCCTTCTTGACCCACATGTGTCTGATATGGTACTGGATTTATATTTAGGTGGGTACCAGTTTTAACTGTCTTATATCAAACAGTTAATTTTTATTTATTGTGCCAAACAGATCACAAGACTTGTAGCATTTGCAAATGGAGTAGAGGATGAAATTACAGAAATAGGAACATGGGAGATGGTTATAACATTTATTAGGGAGAAAATATTTGTCCCGGTCATCTGGCTTATGTGTGCAGGGACACACATCATAGTGGAAAGACCTTGGAGTGCTGAGACTTTCCGGGAATCATCACTCAAAGGAAAGAGAATCTGTACTACATAGAGCCATCGACCCACCTTTCCCCAGCTACATAAAAGCAACTAGTCCTTGGCCTTGGGGTAAATATAGCTGGTTAGGGACACAATGACATTTTTTGTGTGGTCGCACTAGTGTTTGTTACAAACATGCTTAAAGAAGCCTCTCTTCTCACTCTGCCACAAGCTGAAATAAATATTAGCATCGCTTTTCGGGGTTACAGGAGAACCTAAAAATAAGGACCTGTGACATGGTACAAGAGAACTATCTAACTGGGAAGTCTGTAGTCTGGGCCATGACTGAACTAAATGTTGGGAAAGTTGGAGTGGAAGACTTCTATAAAATGAATTTTAACTGTACTCTGCACCAAGCAGACAAAGAAGTCATAAAAATGAACTTAATTTTTTTGTGTAAAGATGGTATTGGTCTGAAGCATAAGTAAAAATATGGAGTAAAGTTGAAATGAGAACATTTTCTGTGCAATCTGCATCAGAAACCTACAGAAGTAGTTGAGGTGCTCTGAGATGAATCAGAGTATAAGCTCCTTCAGCTCACTGCAACCATGCAACAATAGTTTGAAATTTATTCTTTTCTTGTTTTAATTACTGTCCAGGTGGAAGTTGAGGGTTTTCAACATTGTCTGAGGATGCTGAAGCTGTGACAATATTAGAAGCAGTTTTGACCTGCCTCTCTGTGATCCTGAAATCCTCACAATGTGCCTGGGCTGTGTATTGATCAGTTGAATGCTATACGATATATACAATATAAATTGTTCTTCCGAGAAATGCTGGTCCCAAATAAGGCACACAGGTCTGCATGCCCAGCATTTGCTTTGATGAGCAATCTGGGGGAGAATTTGATGGTTTGAAGTTAAAGTTTCAGTCAGGGGAGAGTCCCAAACAAGAAAAAAAGTGGTTATTTGTTTCTATGAAGGATACAACACTTAGTGTACTTATGTAGAGAGAAGAAGAGAGATTGTATCAGTGTATATCCCAGTCATAACTCATTTCTCTTTTAACAGTACCAGCCTGGTAAGGCTATTGAGTATTTGTGCTGCACTTGGAGCACAGAAAGAATGGGATGTTTTATGGTCCTAGATTCAATTTACGGTTAAATGTCTCAGGTAATGGAAGCTTTTACCACATCACTTGAGAGACCATTGTATTGTCTGCTAGATTTCATAAGCAAGGAGTTCTCTTTTTTATTTAGTTGAGCTGCTTGCTTTTTCTGAAGAAATAAATGATCAAATAAAAAGCAAATCTGAAAACCTCCCCCACTGAGTCTATTTCAGTTGTTGCTGTTTTCTTCACATTTTCCTCCTTGAAATGCATTAGTTTCCAGTTGAGGGAATCTGGAGAAAAGATGATTATTACCAAGAAATTTGCAAATTAGCACAACTCGAAACACCCCCACAGCAGTGTTCTAGTAAAATGAGTGAGGCTGGGCTAAAACCACTGTATATTTGAATCATTCTATATTAGGTTTTAGCAATCCTATTACTGAGCTAAAATTTAGGACTCTTTAGATACATTTGTCCTGGAAATAGCACTGGTAAATTATAAGCCTTGATAGGTGAGAGGATGAGGAAAGCGTCTAAGATCAAACAAGGAGAAAAGCAACAGACATTGTTCCTTTTCTGTTACGTGTGTTTGCATATTTTCAGCACATTCAGCAAATGAATAGTTTCTGTGGATGGACAAAATTAGTGGTTAAAGAGAAGCAAAATGCACCAAGTGTAGGATGTGGGATATTGCAGTGCTATTATACAAATTGATGCTATGTCTTCATCAGGACTTTTCAGTTCAATTTAGATCACTTCCAAAGGAGAAGGAGAGGGTGGTTGAGTCAAACCCCCAGGATGAGTCTTTGCACGCAAAAACTCCCATGTAAAGAAAGATTAAAACATTAGCGAAGGGATGAAGAGCAGAGGGATGGGAAATGTACACCATATAAGGTACAGTGTAGGAAAAGATGTGACCACTAATCACAGTCTTTTATGAAACAAGAAGAAAGGAGAGTTTAGGGGAGAGAAAGGACTGGTAGAAGGAAGCTTTCTTCTATATGATGAAAGGATGCAGTAGAAATCCTTGTTTCTTGGAGTCCAGGAGCACAGCCCTAAACAAGGGTGGAAATTTCTGTGTTAACTTTAGTGTAATTACTGTAGTAGCAAATGCATTTTTATTTAAACACTGCCATTCTGGAAAGCAGAGCTCTGCTGTGTTCCAGAACAGAAGTCAAATTTGGATTTTGAGAACTTGTCAAGAAATGCTCATGGGAGACAAATGATCACATAAATGTCAATTGCAGCATTTCTTAAATGTTCCTGCTCCAGTCATTGCCAGCAATAGTATCTCAGTGATACCTTTTGGGCTGAACATGGATCTACACGACATTATGTTCACTATGCTCTGAAGACACCCAGCAGTAATCTTTTAACCATATTCCTCTCTTTATGACAGCTAAGTTCACAGTTTATATATGTATTATCCTGTGCTGCTAAGCTAGTGCTACCTGCCAAGATTTACAGCATCTTTGCTTAAGCTGAAATGACTACAAACATCACCAGATGGCAGCAGAGCCATTTCTGGTTTCCTCTTGCCCTGAACTCCAGGTCATAGCTAGGTGGTCTGGTGTGCTCCTTGTAGCTACAGTTTGCAGCTTTGCAGGACATGCAAAGGTAGCTATACCTACTAAGAAGGTACATGCTCTTCCTCAGCAAAGATTTATGTTCTTCATGTGGTGTCTCTGCAAAGGGTGGGTTTTTAGGGATGGTTCTCTATTTTCTTTGTTTTTCTTGAGAATTGCCCCCATTTTTAGCTTGCAGATACTGGTATATACACATGCTAATGGCTGCATTCTTATGGTATCTTATATGCTGCCAAGGTTATGCAAGTAACTTACTTACCTTTCATTAAGAGCAGAGAATGTCTCTGGAGCCAGCAGAGGTTGACTCCATGGCTCTGGGATCAAACTAGCTAATAGGAATCTTATTAATGGTGCTACTTACTATTGTTCCACCATTGTGGTTGGTTTTGATCAATAAAATACTAAAAGTAAAATGTTAAGAGGACATAAATACCCCAGAAGATTACAAAATTAAGAATAAGTTTGGTCTGGAAAAATCCTCAAGTTTCCCAATTCTGGAATTTCCCTTAAAAGGAATAATTTCCGGGCATTTTCCCAGCTACAACCATTGGACACTGAGGCTCCATAGCAGCCTGATAGGTGCACAAACAGAAAAGCAGCTTGGCCAGTGGTGTCAGTGTTGGTTTGCCTGCTTTCCTAAGAAACCTCATAGAACTTGAGTAGTCCCCAGGAACTGTTCAGATGTCAGTGCCAAAACCAGGAGAAAGTTTCCTCTGGTAGTCAGGATCTGATCTCCGTGTGTCCAATAGCTCCTTCCCTGCCTGCTTAAATGACAAGCTGACTCTAGTGCAGTGGAAAGAGGGAAAGGTTATTGTGATTCTTCTGGCTTGCTTCTTTTAACAGAAAAAAAAAAAAGCCAAACACAAAACAACCTACACTTTTATTCCTCCCAGAGGAGCTCCTTTCAATGAAGTTTTAGGTCTGGAAACAGACCAAGGCAACTATGTTCAAGCCTATTGGAACAGGCACAGCTCCTGTCATAGATTTCAAAACCACCTTTACTAAACTCCCACAAAATCAAAAAATGTTGCTGTGCTCAGCACAAGGCAGAGAATGCTAAACTGAGGACTGTAAAACGTTCTTGGACAGAGACTCTTCCAAGGTCACCTCATGTAACCTGTGAAATTACTGATTATGGTTTTTTTTAATTGATATCAGGAGCTGATGCATTTGTAAACTTAGACAAGATTAAGGGCTTAATCCTTATTCACACAAGTATTACAGTTGGTAGGAATCCTCCAAATTGGTGCTATTCCACCTGTTTTTAAAGCCTTAATGGTCAGAGTTGTGGAAAGGTAGTAAGTAGAAAAGAAAAGGAGATAATTTTGTGTGTTTGCACACCTAGAAACTCACAGATTTAGGGCTGCAAACTTTCACTTATGTGTTCTCTCTTCTACTGAACTTTCTCCATGCTGTCCTCCAGCAGGGTTTGGAAGTTTGAAATGGACTTAAAACAAAAATGCATGTTCTCTTTTATTATGAGTGTATTTCAAGGGGGAAATGGATAATACTTTTAGTGGACTGAATGCATTCAATTGCAGCAACTTTTATTATTTCAGAACAAAGGTTTGTTATTCAGGACAAAAGGCTAAGTGTTACCCACTATGCCACCTCTAAGCATTTTCCTATAGCTCATTTTAAAAATAGTCTTTAGGATTTACTTGAGTAAATCAGACCTCAGGAAGGAGAAGCTTGCAGAGGGAAAATCACTGCATTTAGAGGTGATAAAATGAGAAATGAGAGAGACGAACATCAGTGCAAACTCATCAGCATCAGAATAAACTCAGAAATAGACATTCTACATTTCCATAATGCTGTCAGCTGCCACTACAGAGACAGGGATCTATTACCTCTGTTTATACTGCTGCTAACTTAATTTATAGCAATTTATTCTATAAAAGTAGACAGTAACTTGACAGACTGAAAAAAAAATCTACTTTGAGCTGAAAATAAAAATTATAATGCACATAATAGATTTCTGAAAGCAATTTGAATGGCCAGTTAAAATGCAAGGTGAGTTAGACATATTTTTAGTAAACCTCAGCATGAATTACCTGTTTTCATATGCACATTTGTGGATGGATCGATAAAGGGAGACATGGGACATTTACTTAGTAAGATTGGATGGGTCCAGGTTAACTCACCACTCCCAAGCTTTATTTTTCTGGGATTGCATGGGAGGAGAAAATGAGAGCAGAACTGGGCACAATGCCCTCAGGGCTGAAATCAGATGCCTTTTCATAATCAGCATTGTGAGAAAAGGATCTGATACAGCTTTGTCCTGGCAAAAATAAGCAGCTCATGTAATTTCTGCCCAGATAGCAAAGATGTTAAGAAACACCAGACTTAGCTCAGACTCAGCCCTGTGCTCACCACCACTGCTCCATGTTGGGTCTGGAGCTGATTGCATTCTGTCAAATTGGCTCCAGAACAAGTTAGCATTGATTTGCAGGATACCTTGAAGATATACATAGAGATGCTAGGATCTCTAGGGTCTTTAGGTGAGATTGCATCTCAGCTTGTTAAAGCCCATGGCCTGGCTCAGTCAGACCTGTTCTGCTCTCAGGCAGTGGTCCTCAGTCTCTTCATTGCCTGAACAGGAGTCTGGACCTTCTCTGTAGCAAACAAACTTCTTGGTGAGAAGCTTGCTCTTCTTAAGTACCTTTCAGACCTCCTTAGAAGTAGTTCATGAGCCTCCAGGGGTCCATAAACCAGAGGCAGAAAAGCATGGCTTTGGAAAGTCTAAAGGATATAATCATCAGCCTACAGGTAAACTTGTGCTTAAATGCTATGCTGATCAGAGACTGACTGCTGAACTGGGCCTTGGGAGCTGCCTTGTTATTCCCTTTATGACAAGAAGTTGATCTTCAAATTGAGGCGGAATGTTTTCCTGTTGCAACATAACCTGTTTTTGCAAGGGAAAGGAAAGGGAGGCAAGGACTGGCAATAGTTTGTGGCAATCTCTGCTCAGGATTAGTATAGCTGGGAGCAGAGCATAATTAGGAGTACTGTCACTGCTGTGCAGATACCACCAGGTTTGAATAAAACAGGTAGGTGAGACTGAGATGCATGGACCAAGCCACAGAGGGAAAAGCGTAACATAGACACAGCAAGGTCTGGCATACCTGATAGTGACTCTGGGTGGAGAGAGACATGAGGTTTGCATGGTGTCTGTCAGCTTTCTGGCTGCAGAGAGTGCTGGTCCAGAAGAATCTCACATCTCATGATGGTGCCATGAACAAAAAGAAGCCTCTTGTATTTTGAACTACTCTGATCCCACTGGCTCAGTTGCGCCCCCAGCATTTCCAGGGTTAACAAGTGAGGTTGCCCTCATGCAACTATTGCTTCAGAATTGTGAATACTCCCATGATAGCGCATGTTTCTCAGCCCGGCTTTGCCCATGCCTCCCATCACCTGGTGACCTCCAGTGTGCTTTCCCCTGAGCTGCTGCAGCACATCCTCACCTCCTGTGGCTGGTGGAAATTGCTGAGGGCTATGCTGCTGTGTAGGATCAGCCTGAGAGAGGGCTGGCTGCACCCTCAGCCCCACAAATAGCCTTTGCATGGTTCCCCTACAGCATGGTAACTCACCAGGCATATGCAGAGAACCCATGTGAGTCCCATCTGAAGGCTCACAACGTGGATGGTGGGAAATGCCGGTCATGAGGGTAAGCTCGCAGGCTGGTATCTCCAAGATGCGTCCTCAGCTCTACCTGTGTCAGTGCTTTGAGATCAAACCAGTGGTTGAACTGCTTTGTCAGTGCCTGTGCTGCTTCAGATGTGAGCTTAGTAAAAATCGTTGTTGATAAAACAAACCTGGACCATGTTAAAAGGCCAAACTAATTTTCTTTGCTTCAGGCCGTGAACCCCTTAATTTGCTGCTCTGAGTTCTTATCCAGCTGCTAGCCCCAAGCTCTTCTTGCTGCAGGACTGTTGTATAATGTTCCTGCTCTACTCAAAGGGAAAAAAGGAAGGGTAGCATTGAATTTAGAAGGTCTTTTGAATTAATATTTCAAAGCTCTACAAAAGAAGCAGGCCAAGGTCTGTGTAGCCTCCTCGTTCTAACTGAGAGTTTAAGAAAAACAAGCTGTTGATTCATTGGCTCAGGTCTTCAATTGTGCAAACCAGCAGGGTGTTGACTTGTAATAGGTGAGAGTCTAGGAGAGAGTCTGGTAGCCCACATCATGAGTAAGCATACAAAAGGCATTATAAGAGTGCAAAAGGATAGTGTTTCTGATCCTTACTGGGTTTTAGCTGTTTAAATACCACCCCCATTTCAGGGGGCATCAGAGGATTCATAAGTTTGTGGATCTGCCATCTTGCACATAATCTAAAACCACCTAGTGGGGTAAGAAAGCACAGACAATTTTTCTGAGATTTTATATACCTCAGCACCCATGATGGACTTTCCAAATTCATACAGTCAAGCAGACAACACTGACACATGCAACAGTGTTGCGGGAAGGAAGGGAGATCTCATTGTGCATGGTAAGACATAACAGGTCTAAGCCACAGTGCTTTATGAAACACGACACCTGGTTGACTGTGAGAAGCAAAACCCATGACTAGACAGGGGTTGAGGAGTGACACTGGAGGAGTGAGCGTTGAAATGCAAAGAAGCATCATGCATGGTGAGTTGAGGACTAAAAGCTTTGATCATAGAGATGATTTGTGTGCACTTCAACCCAACTTACTTAATGTAGAGAATAGTTCATGACAGCATTTTTGATAGTAATAATATATAAAGCTGGATTTTACTTTATTTGACCACCCGTCAGAATGAAATTGACTCAATTTAGCAGTGCAATGTAATGCACTTAAACGCGACCCATACCGCTCTAGTCAGCCACGTTGAAGGTTACAAACAGCATCACACGTTGCATTCAAATAGCTGCATTGTCAGGTCTGAAGAACTCTATGAGGTTTGCCTTCAATTGCTGTTCCGCTCTGAAAAGCAGGCTTTAAAAAGCTCACTGTGTGCCTCCATGTTTATTGCATCGCTGTAGTCCTTATAAGATCACACTGCTTAAGAGAAGATCCTCTCTTTTTCTTTTATTTGCAAGCTCAAGGTACGGTCAGAAAAGAAATATGGATTGTTCTTCCATGTCAACTCAAAAAGGATAAGTGATACATGAAAGATTTAATCCCATTATGTTTTCCACTATGCTTGAGCAGCCCTTGTTGTCTCACCAAGTAACACTGCTGCTAGAGCATTCACCACAGTACTTGGGGTTTTTTTCAGAAGCCAGCTTTGGCTTCTGTGCCTGATGTTATTTAGGTTAAGATAATTAGTCCTGGAAAGAATGGCTGCAGTGCTGTAAGCTGCATTTCAAGGTAAGGTAGCTCGCAGATCAGTTGGTCAGCTAAGAAGCTGTAGTATTGGCCTCCTTGTTTTGATGTCTGTTCTCAAAGGTCTGTCCAGCCTCAGAGTCTTGAGGCTGGGTGAAAAACACCAGCAGACACCAAAAGATGCACATCTGCTTGTGGGTGCATGAATAAAAATCCCTTGCTAACAGATGAGAGGGGAGCCAAATGAAGTGAGACATGGGGTATTGAACACATCTGTCAGAAACATTATGAGAAAAGCTGAGTACAGTTTCACTGTGGTGCAATGCGATGCTTATTCCTCTTCAGTAGCTGCTGACTGTGCCTTCTAGGTCTGATAGTTTTCCTAAGTAGCTGCCTCCTACCCTTCCTCTTCTTTTTTTCTCCTTTTAACAGGCTTTCCTCTTGGTTCAGCAGGATCGCACAGGTGGACACGTGCTGCGACTTTGTCCCTGTGCTCAAAAGAGGGATCTGCAGGAGGGAAGGAATAGAAGGGACCAGGCAGGAGGAACGGCACCAGAAGGTGCAAGCACCAACACAGTATGGTGTCCCTGGGGTTTGTACTTTGTGGCGTGATAAGTTCCATCTCAAGGCTTTACAGCTGGGGTGTCCTCAGATATCTCTTCTTTATGAATCCTCTCATCTCTGTGAGAATGGAGCTCACTCTTGAAAGCTCTTTTTCAGCTGTGCTAATCAAGAGTCTCTCTCCACCACTCAGACAGCTTTTGTTCACTGACTTGTTGGGACATAAGAGTCTCTGACCCTCTTTGTCCAACCTGGCTGGTATCAAAATCAGCCTATTCAGAAGTCACTCATGTGAAGGCAGAGGTGACTGGAAGTTGACGGTTTTACTAGCCTTTTTTATTAGCCTTGTTTCCATGGGAAAGCAGGGTAAAAAGTGCAGATCCAGTGAGTTTTCCACCAACTAAGGAGATGGCTTATAATACTGATGAACCTGGTTTCTTCTGACATGCCTGTGGGTCTCTTGATTTACTCTGTAGATAGTCTGCTAGGAAATGCTGGTAGTGAGCAATCTTTGCTTTTCCCAAGTGGTCTTCCCAACATGCTTGCTTGTTTTCTTCCTAATCCACCTCGCAGCGAGACCATGATCTCATGTAGGGTCCGATCTACACTATCTTAACAGAAACAATTACACTTGCTTTAATTAACAGTGAGCTCAGCCCTCCCTTCCAAAACTTGAGGATGAATTTCCCTCAGCTGTAGCTGCACAGCTCTTACTGACTTAAAGATCAGACAGGTGCATGATAAGATGCACCCAGCCTCCCTCAGGGCTCCCACATGTACTGCCATGGGGAAAGAATCTTCTTCACTTTGTTCTGAGAATAAGCTGCTCAGATTTCTCCATAACCTCTAAGGGAGAGGAATTAACTTCAGAAATAAATACTGCCTTCAGATACAAGCTACTTATCTGAGTGCTGAGCAGGGGCTTTGTACAGGAACCCCTTAGGAGGCACTCCATTGCATACTTCCCCTCCAAAGCAAGCAGTCAAATGGTGAACCCTCCAGCAGGAGACAGTGATACAGCTTAAACTAACCTACTTAGCCAGCCCAGCAGCCTTAAACAGGTTCCCCTTACTATTGGCACTGCTCTGACACAGGGAGTCCTTGCCTTTGCTATGTTGCCCCACATCTACAACCTTGGTGGTCAGGTGGGGTTCAAAGACTGCTGCCTTTGCCCGCATCCCCAGCTGTGTGACAGTGATGATTTCCTGCCCCTGTGCTGGCCCTTGGTGATCTCCACCACTATCCTTGGGCCTTGACAAAGTCTTATCCTTGTGAGTGGTAGTGGATTAGCAGATTAGTAGTAGCCAGGTAAGAGGGAAGTCACCTGTGAGTCACAAAGAAAATAATTATCCTCTCCCTTAAAGGCAGTTTAGAGGAAGGTGGGAGCAAAGGGTAATTTTCTCCTTTTATAATTACAAGAGAACCAAGGAAAACAGAGCCTCTGCTCTGCCTAAGCAATCAGAGGGACAAATGGACATAGTGGGGGCAGAAGTGGCAATTCTCTCCTCATCCCCACTCCCCATTAAGGACAGAAGAGAGAAAGGGGCATCAGTGCCCAGAGAGGACACTGCTGGTGGCCCAGGAGGTGATGAAGACCTGCTTGGAGAAACACAGGAGGAAAGAACTGAATAGTGGATGATGAATGGAACTAATGAGGCCTGGTTTCAATATGTTTTTTTCTCACAGTCAATTGTTGGCCCAATTGAAACTTTTCCTGCGGTCGGGGCATTTATAAGGCTTCTTATCTGCGTGGGCTATCTTGAGTCTAATAATCTCTGAGTTCAGCCTGCACATTTTCCATCATTTGTGACACATGAGCTCTGTCCTCTACCTGGACATCTTCTTTTTTTTTTTTTTTTTTTATGAAAATCTTTCATTTATGCCTGTCATGCCAGTGAAATTCAGCTAAAATTGTACAGTGAGCTCAAGGGAGTGAGTGAAGGAAAGGCAGGCACCTGAACAGACAGACACACATACATTAACACCTCTGAACAAAGAGCATAGTTGTGTGAATCCTATTTCCTTAGAAAATCTGGATCAAAATGTCTGATTTTTCAGCAAGTGGAAGATGGACTAAAGCACTTTGAGAGCCTTGGGTAAGTGAAGGACTGTGCAAATGGGATGCTCAGTTTTTGCCCAACTTCCATCTAGAAGAAGGAAAAACGCCACACATGATGCTTGAAATCTCCTGCCAGCATCTACCTCCAGCTTCTTCCCTGCAATTATCTTTTAAATGGAAGAAAATTGTTTTCTGCTCTCGATCCCTCACTGCTGCTTTCTTCTTAATCTTTCTTTTTTTTTTTTTTCATAAACATCATGAAATCATCACTCAAAAAGAGGGAGAGATTAATTGAGAAGCTTGTATTCCAGTTTGAGGCTTTCACTGATAATCAGAAACTGCTTGAGTTGCGCATTCAGGGGTTTGTAATATGAACAGAATCTCTGGATAGGGAGACAGGCTGTAATTAATTTCTCTCTCCAGGACGATTACAGATATAAATAGTAAAACAAAGACAGGCAAATATCAGCAGAGATGCCCATGTTGCATGTACTCCATCATAATGTTGCTCAATTGCAGGTTATTTTCTACTCAAGGTCAGTGATTCACAGAATGAAAAGGATTTGCAGGAGGTCACTGCTCCTGGCCTTTGCCAGCACCACACCTGATAATTGTTGCTTTCAGACACTTTCCAAGTGTTGGGCAGAGCAAAGAAACTTTCTTTTTTCATTCCATTCCTGCATTATGAGACACCTGTCCTGTGGAGGTCTGGCAGCAGAAACTAGTTAAGCTGGGTTAGTTTGAGTGTTACTGCAGTAGTATTGTGGGAAGCAAGAAGCCTTAGCAAGGAGATGAGAGGGAAGGAATGGGAGAAGCCTCTAACTGCTTTTCAGCATCTCAGGTTTTGTGGCAAAAAATAAGTGCCTTGCTGCCAGGGCTCTGCAGCAAATTTCAAAAGAAAGAACAAGTCTAGTGTTGCAGTACTGAGCAAGTTTGCAGGCAGCCTGCAAAGGCAGCTGGTTTGCTTCAGTAGGTGCCATCTCCACAGCCAAGGCTGACACTTTCAATGCCTTCAACATGAAGTATTTTGTTGCTGAACAAAGCCCAGGGAAAAGAGTGAGAAAGCCAGGCTTATAAAGGCTCATGTGGTGTTCTTCTCAGACAGATCTGTGGCCTGGGCAATGCTTTGGGCTACATGCTGTAAGAGAGCAGGGGGAAGGGCTGGGGGGAGAACATGTCCTTGCTTTCATGTTCCATGGAGATGAGGAGATGTTCTGGAGTTGTGGCTCTTCCATATGCCCCTCAGTCCAAAGCAAAGGGAAGGTCAGTGAGGTATCAGCCAGCTCTTTCCTAGAGCTCTTCATTAGCAGCCATCGATGTTTTTTCAAAGCAAGTCATCTACACCATTGACTATTTTATAGAGAGGGACAGTGAATCACGAGAATACACAGAGCAATGCACTCATAATCTCTGCTAGCAGCAGACACTGTGTTTTCCATGACCCGTATTGTGCCCAACCCAAAACCTACAGCTTTCTTTAAAAGCAAATAAGCTCAAAACAGCTAAATTATGAGCAGCTTCCAAAGCAAGTTGATGCCATAGCAATGAAAACTGCTCCTGTTGTTCTCTCCAGGCTTGTCAACAGCAATATCAGGTTCCAGCTCTGCATATATGTTAGTAGTAGGAATGCTGGGATAACTCACTTTGAAAGCTTTCTTCTGGGGTTTATGTAGAGATTTTATCAACTTGTTCTCACACTGACAGTATGACTAAAATAAAGGACTTTGCTTTGAAAACAGGGACTCCAGTATCTACTTTTACATAAGCAGAAAGGAAGCAATAGTCAGGGACTGGCTGAATAATGCAGCAGACTCCATTCCAGAGGAGGACAGGAAGGATCGAGCTGATGGTGGGTCAGAAATTGTTGTTTGTCAGGTGAAGAAAAATGTAGGAGATATTGAAAGGTGCAAAGAAGGTCAATGAAGATAGAAGTGTCATTGAATTTATAGATGATAAGAGATCACTGGGGCTCTTTAGCCAGAAGTGATGACTAGTTAGGATACTTGTCTGAGACATTCTCAATGATTAAAGATGGAAAGTGAAATTGATTGTTCCTTCCTTTCTTTCCCTTTTTTTAAGCTCATTCCTGCAACATGGGAACAAGGGGTCACTCACTGAAATTAAAGGGCAGCAGTTTTAGAGCTGATAAAAAGAAATCTTTTTTCTTTTACAAATCCTGCAATGTAGTTTATTCATGGAATTTATTGTCTCTCTCCCCAAGGTCATGGAGGCAAAGGCTGTGGCCAGATTTTAAAGAGGTGAGTCTAATTTCACAACCCTTTACAACATTTGTGGCTACCTGAGGCAAGGCAAAAAAGGGCAGATATTGAATCACATGCTTTGGGACAAAATCTGAAAAATTCTGCTCCTGAGGAAGGATGGACATCTCCTTATCAGAGCATGGCAGGCAGCTGGAGTGAGTTTAAACATGCCCACTCCTGTGAACTACTCTTTTGTGAGGGGTCTCTACCTTGCTGTGGAGACATTTGAAGAGAACATGAGCTTCAACTCAGCTTCTCTCATTCCCAGGATGGGATCTTAACAAAAACTCATCTTCACGGCTGCCTTAAGCCATGAATCAATGCACCCTGTGCCTCAGGGTTGTCAGCAGAGGTGTGGGGGTGGGGGAGTGGGGCAAGGCACAACCCTTCTTTAACCTGATACAACTCCAGTAGGCAGAGCTTTGTCAGAGTCCACACTTATCTTGGGTGCTGTTATTTATTCAGTGACTATTCTCTTGCCTTTACTGTGATGCAGCAGGGATAAGATGTTGCAACAACATTAGGGACACCAGCACTTAATCCTACCAGTGCAAGCTCACGCTGCAGTATGCTACCAGAGCAGAAGATGGCTGCAGAGGCAGGGGAGTGGTGTTTCTGCAACCAAGGAATCAGTCAGGGTGGAAGGGTGGGCATAGGATGGGAGGGATGTTAACGTTGTACATGGTGGTTTGTGAAGGACTTGTGAGAATCAAACATTGTCAGACTGACAAGAGAAATAAATACATGTCACACCCAGCACATGGCTCTTGAGTTCTCTCCTGAGTAACTGGGATTTGGGTTCAGGGCTGAAGCATGAATTCAGCTCTCACATTTATCTCCTCCTTGTCTTTTCTTAAGCAAGGTAGGAACCATCATGTTTTGTTCTTTGGAAAGAGAGAGTTTCATTATTCATTGGCCATGAAACTCCATCTACTTGAGAAAAGGGTGAACAAAGGACAGGTAAAGCTGCGAATCTGCCGCGATGTGAGTCCCAGGGCAATTCTGCCAAGGATGAAGAACTCACCATTTGAACAGCTGGGCCCCAAAGATAAAATTACAGCCTTCTAATGTGTCATAGATACCTCACCCAGAGTAAAATGTGGGCTGTGGTTTCACTTTTGGGGCCTGGGATTGAGGTTTTTCTGCAATTCTGTCTTCAAAGAAAGATGATGTTGAAACATGTATGGTGGTTTGAAAACGAGCTTGTCCTCTGGCAGAACAGGAATTAGAGAAGTTTATTAAGACTGGAGCTTCACTGGAAACATCAATGGTCACATCCCTGTGTCCTGGAGAGCCAGCGAACCATTTCCAGTGTTAAGGGAAACACAAGGCTCTTAATGGCCTTTCCCAGTATTTTCTGAAGTAGGGATTACATGTCAGTGCCCCTAACATTTCTTTTCATGTCAGTGGTCTTTCTGGCTAGTCTTTTTTTTTCCCCAACAGCAGCCATGACTAGTTTCTGAGGTTCTTTATTAATCTGCTCTGCTACCAAACGTAAGTTTTCCAACCTCACCAGTCAGAAAATATGGGATAATATCATGCTGTTAACAATGCTGTCAGCTCAATAAAATGTTGTATGATGCACTCCCAGTGACCATTTTGGCTGGACAAAGCTGTTATCTGCCTGGCTTCCTGCAGATTTTTGGAGTAAAATCCCCATTCAACTGCACACTCTTCATATACTGATCTTATCAGGATAACTTCTTGATAAGTGCCATCTATATGTGTAAACCCGGATTGTCTTCCCTGTCACCTCATCCTTACCTGTATTGTGCATGGCCAGCTGGAGAAGATGCTTTAACTAGCTATGAAATGTTCCTCAAACTGACATAGCAGGGCAGACTTCTTGTGAATTTTTCCCAAATTCCCAGATGGTGCCCTCCACTGAGATTGCTGTTGATCAGGTGGAGTTCTTTCCCATCTGGGCTACAAACATATACATACACACAGTGGAAGGATTATTAATAATGCAGCAGTGACTGTGATGAACCATGATAGGTGATGACAGAAAGTGGGAGATGAATACATTCAAATCAGAGTGCTTGGCAGGTATATGAAATATTATTGTGTTAGAGATGGGACCTTTAGCACTATAACACCAATACCCCAGGCGAGAGATGCAGCACTGATGCTGTCAGTCAAATTTGATTTTCTCTAGGTTCCTCTCACCCATCACTATGGTGTAGGAGCACCTTTTATCAAGCAATATCACTGGTGTCTGTCACAGGTGGTTCTTTCCTCTTTCCTCCATTTCTGGCTCCAGGAGAAAGAGTGCAAAATTAAAACAGGCAAATAGAGAGGAGGAGAGTGGGTGCCTCCGTGGGAGCTGTGTTACAAAGGGGGGTCTGCACAACACTGCAGGCCATTTAATAGCTCTAGCCAGATCCCTGATGCTAAAGCAATTAGATGTGAAAGGCAGGGAGAAAGAGACATTTGACTGCAGAGAGGATCACCCTCATGTATGCAAGTGCAATTACTTTTTGAGACCTTGAGGAGAAAAGGGGAGCCAAGGTTTTCCAAACAGCCCATTGATCAGGCTTATGCCTTTATTGATCCTTTAGTCAGGAAGCTATGAAAATATTTCTAAATTTGAACCCTGCCTTCACAGTCTGAGGGCATACTTTATCTCATGAAAAATCAAAATGTCCTGCAAACTTTTACACTTGTCTTCTCCTCTGATCTTTCTTTCTGGAAATGGTTCCCCTTTTTCAGCCTGAAGAAATCAAGACTGAAAAGAGCAGTGTGGTTGACAGGTCCCTTGGCAGTCTGTGAATGTTGAACTCTACAAAAAAGGTCATATAAAATGATTTGTGGTTGATCCACGTGCAGTTAAACATGTTTGCACAAAACGCTCATCAAATAATTCTGAATAATGAGTGCAGATGCTAAAATCTTGATGTGTTTGCAGTCATTTCATGACCGGAAGAGCTTAAAATTTGCCAACTTAAGTTGTTCCTGACAGAATAATCGGCATGCTTTGCTGTGTGCTGTGGTTACACCCTCCATTCTGTACCTGAATTACAGATACAGGGGATGCTCAGTGCAGTTAGCCCTCCCTGGCTGGACATTTAACAAGCCAATTTTCTCATTCTGCTAAGCAAGAAATCTCAAAAGCAGACTCACTGCAAGATAGATTTGGCTTGTGGAATTAAGTATGAAAACCGAAACACTCCCATGGCTGATTCAAAGGAGACTGGAAGTGACCAAGTTCCGGTCACACTTGTCAGTAAGTTTTTGTGAAACAAGACTGTTGCATTGGTAGTCGTGATGGACAACTCTTGCATCCTTGTTTCTTGATTTTACACACAACATTCATGCTACACCCAGCTCTGTTCTGAGAAGAGATAACTGGCCCAGGCTGGCTTTGTGTGAACCAGGGATCTGAGCTGGTGCCCATTACAGGAAGCCACAGCAAAAACCCTTGCGATCCATGAACCTCTGTGTTTGGGACCTGGGCATTGTGGACTCTTTAGTCACAGAAAGAAACACTAGTATCTCATGTATGTGCAGTTTGAACATTGTGAACAAGAGCTAGGCAGTACTGGTGACTGGGCAATTCCCTTGCCTCCAAGGGACCTTCTTGTTTAGGAGTACTTTTGGCTACTTAATAGTACTACTTGGTATAGATGCATCCAGTTTTCCTGACCTTACAAAATCATGTCAGCATCTTTCTCCAGCCAAGAGTCAGCACACAACAAGTACTTCCTAGAGCCAAGTCCAAGAGAAATGCTAGGAGAGGTTTACAGGCAGGGATTGACAAGATCTGGCCAGGAGTCCTATTTCTCCATGATGAGAGAGGACCAGTCTAACTCAGACTTGAGGATGGGGCTATGAAGGCTTAATCTACTTCCCACCGTAGCTGGGGATACAAATTACCTGCAGCTCCTGCACTGGCATGAATCTGTTATGGGATAGATCCTACATTTGAGCTGCACTTGAATAGCTTGTGAGTCTTGGCTCAAGGACCACAGGCTAGCTGCTCCTGATTAAAGGTCAGAGGTAGTAAAATACAGACATGGAGATCAACGACTTTGCAGGATCAACTGACTTTGTATAGTCAGTAACTATAGAAACAACTAGAGAAGCTGTATCTCTGATGGACAGGATAAGTCTCCCTAAGAAGGCAGCATCTGTTCCCTTGCTTGAATCTGTTTTGTTTAAAAGACCGTGGAGTTCAGGGCTGTTGGCTTGGCATATTATGGGGGTCCTATATGCAAATGTAATTATACATATGAAAAACCCCTGAGAAAAATCCAACTAATTCTTATATTGGCACAATGACTATGCTGTTATCGAGTTTGAGGTGGTCAGCCTGCTGGCCATTGCATTTCAATTACCTTTACATTAATTTGGTGCCACTGAAGTGAAGTAATTTTCACTGATTAATGCCAAGAACCAACAGATATGTTCTTCCCTTTTGTTTTCTTCTTTTCAAAATTTAATTTAGTGCTGGTGAACAGTGCCAAAATGACAGCTCTGCAGCCTGCAGTGTTTTATTCAGCCATGGAACTAATCCTAGCACAGCATGAGCAAGGGATGCCTTGCTCAGGAATGGATGCACTGAGGAGGCATGAATCAGTCAGCTGCATCTCCTCCTTTAACGGTATGGTGCATAATCCCAGTGCTGTGGATGGAGTGGCAACACTGTGAATTTTCATAGCTCTGTCTTAACTACGTGAGTAATATTTTAACTTTCTTGGTGAAAGACATAATTCTGGGGCAAGAGGGAGTAGGTGGAAGGGGATCCTACACTTGTGCAGTGCTCATACACTGTTGTCTTGTGCTTGATGGTGGTAATGGGGTGTACATACAGTGTGCAGTGGAGTGAAGAAAGACTTTTCTTCTCTCAGAGACAGCATTTTTTGATCTTTCTACACCAAGTGTCTCCAGGGGGTTAGGTCGTGGAAGTGGTGCAGCCCAGCTAGCAAAGGTCTGTGCCTGCATGTATAAGGACTACTCCTTGTGCCTCAGGCTGTATTATAGAATCATAGAATGATTTAGTTTGGAAAAGACCCTTAAGATCATTGAGGCCAACCATTAACCTAACATTACCTAATCCACTAAATTATGTCCCTATTGCTTGGATGGGAATTGTTCTCCTTGGTGCATTCTCATGGACCATGTAGGTGAGTCCTCCTGTGTCCCCTGGCAATGGGACTGGCAGAAATCAGGTTGCACAAACCACAAAGCAACTGGCAGGGTAACAGTGATTTCCAGCCACTTCTCATGGACTTGGGCACACTGACACACAGGACTAGGCTGTGGTCCCTGCTTTACCCTTGAAGGGAGGGGAAAAGAGTGACTTCAAGTCTGGACTGGGCTTCTTGGCTCATTTAAAGCACACTCAAGCAATGTACTGAATGCAGGGTCTTCAGGATAGGCCAAATGGTCCCACAGGGAAAAAGGAGTGAACTCCCAACGCTTTTGTACAACAGCACTTCCCATTGCCATGAAGCTGCTCAACACACACTAATGAATGACAAGGACCAGTTACCCCAGTCGCCAGTAATGTCACAAACAGCCTCGCTGCCTGCATCTCACTCCCTTCTCCCCAGCCTGTCACCTCTCTTTCTGGACTCCTTGGAAAGAAGAGGAGGAATGCAGATATTTATGAGTGCATCAGGGAGATAAAAGGGAAACAAGTAGCAGGTGTGCTAGGAAGCCATTAGGCGGCATGCTTTTCTTGTGACATCTTGTTATCATAATTATTATTTCAGACGCCTTTGGAGTATAATCAACAGTTGTCTCCTCATGAATGTGCTTAGTAAAAATGTCTCAAATGCACAAGAGAATCCGTTTATTTCTTCTGAGTTGCAGGAAGCTGAAATTACTGCTTAAATAACCTCTCAGTTCAAGTGAGGGTAAATCAATGCTGACCGCAGAGGATAAACAATGCAGAGTTTGCTTTTGTGACCCAAGGCTGTACACCATCACAATTCATCTGATCTTCTGATCTAGTCAAATGAAAATGGAGGTGAATTATTGTCTTTTTCCAGCTGGTATTCCTATGATGTAGACAGGAGCTGCATTATTACAATAGTTTAAGGATTTTTTTTTCTTCTCTTTGGTTGCTTGCTTGTACATGAAAAAGGGAATAGGAAAACCCATTATGCTGTCCTGTTTAATGTGCTTGCATATATTGTCTCTTCCTTAAGGTTTTCTCCAATGAGTCATTTACAATCTTACTAGGCATCTGCTTTGTCTGTTAAATATCTCACATAATTATGGTGTATATTACTTTCATCTTTGCCTGAGCCATCTTCCTAAGGTTATGCAATGGTAAAGGAGGTCAAGCCCTTGTCTTCTCTGTTTTCATTGTGGTACATTCAACACTTATGAGGAACTGGATTTCCCACCTCCTGCTTTGGCTTGCTCTAACTCTGACAGAAACAGTCCAAATATATCATTGTTTGTACTACAGCTTTATGGCCAATGCAGTGCCAGTGTCTATTCAGATTCATTTTGACAGAAAGTAGCAGAAATTGGTCTGGGCTGTTGCATTTGCTGGGTACCTCTTTTCTACAGTCATGTTCACCTCAGATTTACCATCTCATGCACTTTGAGGTCCCTGGATTTTACTTGCTTTTTGAACCACTTGTCCAGCCATGCAGCTTGGCAAACATTTAGCCATTAATTTCACCGTTAATGACGGAACTGTCAAGGAAGATTTTTCCTATTTTCTGAAAATATAATGAGTAATGGTAGGTTATAGTTCTTTTGTGTTGGACTTTCACCTTCATTTTTTTGCCAGTTTGACCCCCTACAGCAGGTCCAGAAGGACAGTGAAGTGCACAATGTAGAGGTCGACTTATGCAGACAAGATGCCTATATGTTCCAGGGATTGTGAACAAATCTAGTTTCCAGCTGTTTGCTCTAGCTTCATAAGGCTTCCAGACCTTTGTAAGATCCTTCAAATGCTAAAAAGACCTTGAAGATGTTAATGGGATGATGAGCTGAGGAAGCTCAAAATCTTCCAGACAAGGATCTTTTCTAGGAAAGGCATTTTAATCCTATTGCATATCGATGCAAGAAATGGAGGGTGAAATTTATGGTGTGTCATGTACGTGAGTGAGATTAGTGGATCTTAATGGTCTCTGGCTTTAAATTCAATTTTCCTTTTATTTTTCATGAAAATTAGATTCTAATAATTTTAGTACTCACCTAAGCAAAGGAGCGAAAATGTAGCTTTTTATCAGGTGGACAGGGTCTTGGGTGGGAAAAGCCCTGGAAAATCTGTTAAACGAGCAAAAAGTTCTTCACTGCAATCTAGACACTTGGAGCTCACTCATTTGTGACCAAAGAATGGGTCACAGAGGGGGTTCCCACTGCTTGTCTTCTGGAAAATAGTGTCTTTGGTCATCACTAACAGCAGAGCTACAAGCAGAGGCAAATTTACAGGACAGAGAGAACTTTCAAGCACCTCCAATTTAATGTAAAGAAAAAAAATCAGTCTCTGTGGTTACCATCTACATAGTTAGACCTCCCCATGAATCCTGAATTAGTAAAACCTGTCTCCAGGCTGTTGGATGATCTTAATTAAACTAAATTAATTATTTATTCAAATAAAATAAGACATGCCAAGACTATCCAGGGAGCCTGTAAGGATAAAAATGCCTCTTATTAGAAAAACATGTCAATACCTCACACGAACAGGGGCCATTTTATTTGTATGGGATCCTGTTTTCTTAAACTGCTCAGGGCTCAAAATAATGAATTTTCATTTGTGTACGGCAGGAGTCCTCCTCTCTTACCATCACCCTCTTGCTGTTTTGTGTTGTGGAACTGCAAATACTAGGCAGACATCTCTTTTCCTAAGAAGCTTCTGGCAGTCTTCACCTGAACTTTTAAGATCATTTATACAGACTGGAAACTAGCAATGCCAAGAAGATATTTCTTTTCCATGACACATTGTGAGTGATTCTTGCATAAAATTGCCAAGCACTTGACAAAGTCATAATCACTAACTAATGATCCATAATGCAATTGCTGTAATTAGTAGCATTATTGATATTACCTTACTAGAGTAATTGGACTCATTTAACCTTTTTTTGTAGCAAGAGAAATGGGGATATTGATGCTGACAAGGACTGGCATCAAATGGACAATAAACAGTCTGTACAGCAGTTATTTGATAACATGCCTGCAGTTGGTCTCTGCTACTCACAACAGCTATATGGTTGGTTTGGAGCTGCAAGAATCTGAAGCAGTGGAGAATCCTTTTTCCACTTGAGTCTTCTCAGACCTGCCAAAGCTATGCCTTGGCTGAAGGGTTAAGTGTGCTCCAAGTCCCATGACCTGTGAATTAAGCCCAATGTGTCCATATTCTTCACAGGAAGAGTCAGCTGGAGTTATCTGCTGATGAGAAGAGCTGGAATGTGCTTGGCGCTCTCTGGGGAGGTGAGTGGGGCAACGCATCCTTGCAGTGACCTGGACTTAGAAGCCCATCTTCAGGGAATAATGGGTGCTCCTCATGCTGTCCTATCGTGAGGGCTCTGTCAAAAGCTGGGGAGCCCTGCAGTGAGGTGTGCTTGGGGTTTTTGCCCTGGCAGGGAACTGAGCTGAGACCAATCACCTATCAGATGGCAACAGCTCTAGCTGCTAAGAGGTTGGGCTGAATTCAGCATGTCATCATGGAGGAAAAAGCTGTCTCATTTCATTGTGAAACTAGCAGCCAGAAAGAGGGGTTTGCTCAGATGAGAGTCCTCCAGCGAGGGGGTGAAATGATAGATGAGAAATGATGGCCATGTGGCATAAGGTGCAAGCTGCTTTTGGGCTGAAGTCCTGTAGTAAAGCCTTTGGGGAGATCAAAATATTTCTTTTTTTAATGACTGTGACATATTATATTGTCCTCCCCCTATTTTTTTAATAGGAAATATCTACCAAACATCTTCGTCTGCACACAGACTGCGTGCCTGAGGGCAGCATCTCTCCTGTCCTTTCTGAAGAATGATGAGGATGAACACCACCTCTGTTCCCACTGTCTGTTGCAGGCAGGCTGGTTTATCATGATGTTCCTCTTGGCTTTGAAACTGTACACTTCATGGCAATAATAATCTGGAAAAAGACACCACGTCTGTATGGAGCTCTTACCCTTCCGCAGGAGCCCCATTTTGAAGAGTGCAGTGGTGAGAAAGGGCAGAAGCATTGAGAGAGGGTTGCTATGGAGAGCTGCCTTTCACCAGACCAAAGCCATCCCTCTCACCAGCTTGCCCCAGGGCATGTGAAGGAGCCTTCCTGGCTTCATGGCTGCATCCAGTCTCACAGAGCCTTAGCAGGGCTGGGTGAGGGCCAGCCTGATGGCTCTGTCTTCTTTGTCAGGCCAGCTACCTTGGTACTATTCCAAAGCACCTCCTAATCTCCTAATTAACCTTGACACAAGCCTTAGCTTTCCAAAAGCCTGCTGGACCTCTGAAAAATTCAATTTTTTCTCTGATGAGGTCCATTTAGATGAATTTCAGCTTATTGAGGTCAACAAACAATCTTGGTCCCTAAAGTGCACAGGTGGATGCTTAACTGCACTTGTCCTCTTCATCATAGGGAAAACCTGCTACATGCTAAAAAAATTAATTTACTGATCTTTATAAAATCTATTTATAACAAAATCTACAAAGGGCAAATTGGATTGAAAACTGACTCCAGACACCACTTAGTAAGAATTATTTCATGCCAGTATGTGCTAAATTCAATATCTATCCCATTCATGCAGTGTAATTTATTAAAATGAACAGCATCTCAAATATGCATTTCTGATTCAGTTACGTCAGCCTATTCTTGATGGATCTATTACTGCTGAAGGATACAAATTTCTGTCAACTGCGAGAGTTCATGGCCATTTGCTAGTGGAAAAAAAAAAAGTAGAAAAAGGGGAAAGTTGAAGGCATAAAGTGCTTCTGCCTAAAAATAGCGGTGAGAACTAACTAGCAGGAGGCCCACATCAGAGCAATATATAGTCCGTCTGTGGCCTTTCTTGTGACAGAGCCTGACTGCCACATCACTGCTAACAGATAGTTTCTTGTGAGTATTTTTCACTGATAAGGAGGCATTTTTCTGGGTCTATCTTGAGAGGTGCTGGAGCTGGGGTGCTCTCACCAGCCTTCAAAAACATCCCAAATCATGAGGGTTTGATTTTGTTTGAGCCAAAAGATGAGTTTCTTCCTCAAACCCAACCACACCTTTATGCCACCAGCCCTGTACCAGCTCTGTCCCTAGGACTCCTCCACCAGCAGATGCCTCTCTGCCTGCATACCTGACATCATCTCTGGCCACGTCTGCTTCCTCCCTTCATGAAACGAAGCTGCTCCCAGTCCTGCAGCCTGACCTCCAGGAGCCTGTCCAGCTCCGGACAGCTACGCACCCAGCTTTCTGTTTCTCACACCATCCAGCTGCTTAAAATATCTCTGTCCCAGGGACTAAATCAAGTTTGTAACAGACTCCCAAGGGAACGCTGTTGTAAAAGCTACAGCAGTAAATATAGTCCAAAGAGAAGAATAACTAGGTGAGTTGGCTGATTTAAATGGGCCATCTTGGCTTCTCTGCCTGCACACATTTTCACTTTTCTAAATTTCTTGCCTCTGCCTCCGATGTTTTGCTATATTTAGCTTGATAACTAACTTCATTTTCAGTAACCTTGCAAAGCATTTTGAACTAATCAATATGGAAGGTCCTACTAGGAATAGTATGATGCTATTTTGTGTTACATGTAGGCTTATTTTTCTGCCATTTTCCCTGCGAGGGTGAAAAAGCCTAAAACACGTATGTGCCTGGTGATTTTAGAGTGCTGTCCAAGTACTAATTATTTGTGTGAACTAAGTACTTCTGTTAGCTTTAAAAAGAGGGGAGAGATGAGGCTGGTGGAGGAAGAGACTTGATAAAGAAGTCATAAGAGAGTCCATGGCTGAGCAGAGTTTGAAACTATGGATGCTGATGTGTGTTAAGTCTGGTAAGTCAAAGCTCTCATTAGTATATGCCTGCACTGATTTACATGAGAAGAGATATTGCATCCCTCCCTTTCTGATGCACACTGAACCCCTGACTTCAGAAAATCAAGTGTTTCACTGTCGGTAATAAAAATGAATGTACCCAAACCATTAGCCATCCTTGGAAAAGTAGGGCAGGGACTATGCTGAGGTGTGCTGTTTACAGCTGGGTTGCGATACCTGACATCTGTTCTGCTGATCAGCAACAGCCAGAGATGTGCTGTTTGCTGGAGCACACCTTTGCGGACTGACTCACTGAGACAGCTGAAGTTTTAGCCCCATAAATTAGGGCTTCCACAAAAAACTGATTAAGGATATAAATCAATGGGTCAGTCCAGCACCAGAGATGTCTCTAAAAGGATTCCACTTTTACCAGGGTTAAATCTTCTCCATCGGAGGCCTCCGTTTGTAGCCTGGCTTTGTCATACAAGACTAATTGACAAACCTCTGTGCTATAATATTATCCCTGTCACCCCACTGAAACGTAATAGTAATGCTCACTTCTATAAATCAACCTGATCTTTAAAAAGAGAGTTAAATGAGCATTGCATTATAAACCACAAAGCACATTCATCACTCTGCTACAAACCATAAATATGACAAGTACATCCATCAATTCAGCACCTTTCTTTCAGGTCTGTGTACATGGATGTTAGTAACTTAATGGCTGCAGAAAGCTTTCTCTTCTTAAATACACTGTGGAACAGCATTTACTGTGGTTACCAGAAGCAGAGCTCAGCCATCTACAGCTGTGTTCCTGTGCCGAGAGGAAAAATCCACCTCTTTGGAGGGTGCACCCAGACTAACCCCCTTGGAAAGGGTTACTTTCATGCTGTTCCACTGCTACTGCTTTGACTGTACAAACTGTGGCAACAGTAGGATGTCTGTCTACTGTAGCCATTGAGCTACGCAAAATAGAAAATAGTCTAGCTGAAAAGGGATAAACAGATCTAAAGATAAGTTTTCAATGATTTGCTGTCAGACTCTAAAGATTTATTGAGTGGGTGCTCTGGGTCTCCTATAATATCGTGTTTTCATTACCAGCTTGGTGAATGGTCTAGGGAGTTATTAAATCTGCAGATGAGGGTGAGCTGGAAGGGGCTCTACATGCGCCTGGAAGTTGGGATTTGAAATGGCTAATGGGAAAAGAGGCCCTGGAAAATTGTATATGGTTCTGACCAACAGTCAGAAAACAGCTAAGCTAAGTCCTCTTTTGGAGATGGTATCACCACATTTCAAAAGAAGTCTGAGCCAACTGGTGACAGTTAGAGAGCAGAGAGGGTGGAAAACATGACAGTTGAGGAAAGAGGGAAAGAACTGAGTTTAGCTGAGAGAAGAAGTGACTGAAGGCAGACACAACAATGATCTCTAAACATACACAAAGCTACAGTCAGGAGAACAGGAATACACTTTTTTTTCCTTGCCTGCTGTGGTAAGGGAAATAAATAATGTCCTTAAGTTGTACAAAGAGAGATTTAGGTTTGCCATTAGGACAAAACTTCCTGATAGTAATGGCAGATAAAGCAGTGGAGTAGGTTGCCTGGGTGACATCTCCATTGTGGGAGGCTTTGAAGAGCTGACTAGGCAAACTGTATGTGGTGCCTCGTGGAAATGGAGTGGATAAAATGTTGTCTGAGCCCTTCCCATCCCTGTTTTCTCTTAGGCCCTGTGTTTGGCTATCACCAGGGCTGTTAGTCCTACAGGACATAAAAATCCAGGCTCTGTCTGCCCATTTTCCCATGCAAAGCTTTCCTACCTCCTTCTGAGGAACAGGGCCAGATGAGTTATTGCAACTTCCCTCATTCCTCTTGATCCCTTGGGGTAAACATCAGTGGATCCCAGTCCAGCCCTGCTACACTGAGAAGAACAGATGGACTTCAGAAGCAGCACATGTGCAAAACCTTGTGGAGGCATTACCTCCAGAGCACCATGAGCCTCCAGAAACAGCTTTAAAAAGTCAAATCACAGGCACTGCTTTTAGATAGAGCAGCTGACAACATAAAGACTGGCTGTTAAGATACCTAATCCTCCAAAGAGAATTGCAGTAAAGCTAACAAATACTGTGCTAAGCCCAGTGCACAAGGATGCTGTCATGGTTAGCACTCTGGGGGAAGGCAGTGATGGTTTGGGATGGGTGGAAGAACCCCTAGAGGAGGTTTTGGGAGAAAATATCAAGATTTCATATCTCATTCTTATTGCCTGTGGTTGTGAGGGGTCTGTGCTTGATACTGTAGGGCCTACAATGTTCCTCCAGATCATCAGGGTTGAAACCCTCTGACACTGGTGCTGACCCCCAGCTCCCTGCCACCTGTCTGGAGGACATATTGCTGCCCTTCCGTCTCAGCAGCCCACTCCCACTTGTACCTAGACACTGTGCCACAGAGCACCCAGTGCAACCATAGCTCCCCATGCCATGGTGCCACTTGTCCTGGCCAGCATCAAGACAGCACCTTCATGGGCTTGGCTGAGAAGGGGAGAAGAGTAGGGTCAATCCTGCCTGCCTAGGTCTTACATCCTTCTGGCTAACCCTGCAGCTAATGGGACATTTTGGTGGGTCATTTTCCACCTCATCTATAAAATATCTTTTGTAATCATCAGGAAATGTATCAGCCTGAAAATCCCTAAACAAACAAAAAGCAGCAGCTTTCCCTCACCCTCCCAACAAACTGTGGCCATAAGCAAATGTCTGGGGAAGAATAAGAACAGGGCAAATGTATGTGCTGCTTCTTCTAATAAACTTCCCATGTTAAATAATTTAGGTCAAGTCAGTACACAGAAATCACAGCAACTGAATTAAGTGGGTGCTGAGAAAACTGTAGGTTTATTCTGTTCCATTCAGTTTTGCACCTGAAGACCAGGAAAATTTGTTAGGGCAAACCACAAGCAGTGGTGCCTATCCAATGGTGGGCGGTGCTGCAGATAAGGAGTTGGAGATCATCTGAAGTGGAGCTGACTCCAGGGACAGATAGGACCTCACCGCTGACCTGTTATGTCCTTTAGGTTGCAGGGTGGATTTGGATGGGTCTGGAACCTGTGGAAAAAGTGCTTTAGTATGTTTTTTGACCCGATGTCTCGCTCATATGCTGTCCCTTTAACCTTCCTTAAGACTACTTGCTATGAAAGTACTTCTGGTGTATGTGTGCAGCTTTAAAGCAAGCCAGCTCATGTGTGGGCTCTAGACTACCAAGAGCCCCAGGGATAGCTGGCTTACCTAATAAGATCTCTGCCCTCTATGGAACAAAGCATGCCAAAGATACACTCGGCATGTTAGGCCAAACACCCCTAATGTTGAAAATGCAAGAATTAAAGATGTCCCCACAAGCTTAATCCCAACCCTTCATGCCAGTTCATTATGATGCGCTCATTAATTATGTGATCACATGCTATTTTTTCCAGATGCCCCCCTGCGTAATTTCTTATGACTGAGTTTAGTAACCAGCTGCTAGCAAGTTCTGTAGAGGAAAACACAGATGGGAAAGGTTAATATTCGACTGGTCTTAATAGGCCAAATTTGAGCAGATGGAACTGGGCACAGCAAATGCTGCTGCTTGGAACTTCCCTCCTGCAACATTTCCAGTCTTTGGTGTACAGCACAGAGATGCAAACGCTCCTGCAAGACCCACAGAAAGTTTTTAACAATGGACAGAGATGGAAAATTTAAATAAGGAGGTTGTGGGGAGACATAGATGAAATGCCTACATGGATTTGGGGAAAGAAAAAGGAGTGTCCTGCAGCTGCAGTTCTTTCCTATGACCAGGAAGAGTGTGTTGTGTCAGGCAGTACTTAGAGGAAGAAAGAGACTAAATCCTTCCCGGAGGTGTAGCACTCTGCACTAGGCTCAAGCTGAAAGCCCTGGCTCAAAACAAATCTGAATGTGAGAGAATTTAGCCACTAGAGCCAAACTTTATGGCTAGCACATAGCTCTTGGGTAAATAATGATACCAAAGCATATTCTTTTCCTTTTAAATAAGGTCCAAATAATTATGGAGGTCTGTCTTTGGGAAAAATTGACCAAGCTTAGCATCTCTTAATTAACTTCCATCTTCACAAAGGAAAAATTGAGTGAGGTGGTATGCTCCTTAATTCACCTTGCTAGAATGGACCATATCTGAATGCCTGACCTACTACAGATATGTCACTTTTTAACATAACTCAGCCTGGCTTAACACATCTTGACAGGGTATAATAAACTCGTGTGACTTGTTAAGAAAAAATAGTCATCCTTTTGGACTGGGCTTTAGACCCAATAATATTGCTGTAGAAAAAATACTGGGAGGGGAAAAAAAAAAAAAGAAACTATTACAAGTGGATTGTAGGAATGAGATGTATTAGATCAGCTATTTGTCAGATAGTGTAATCTGAGGTCCCAAAGGTCAATGATGTGTTTTTCAGTAGTGATGAAACTTCTGCCAGTTTTCAGTCACTGCTGGTCCTGAAGTGTCAGAGGTTAGGATGCTTCAATAATTAAACTAGACAAAATCTAGCAACTTCCAAAACTCCACACAGCTAATTCTTTGCTTTTTGTTGGAGCAGTAAGTATTTCATAGTGATTATAAAATGATCAGGTTTTTAGATGACTACAAAGTTATGAAATTAACAGTCATGCCAGAGGTCTCACCTGGCTTCAGCCATCTAAAGGTTGGGCATGTGGTGAGTATTTGGTGGTTAATGTGGATCAGATTGGCACTCAGTCCAAGCCACATTGGTGGCCAGGTGTCAGCAGGAGACCAATGAAGGCTTGGAGGAGAACTGAATTTAGGGTGTCCTCTGTCAAAGTTTTGACTGCAGATCTTCCTAAGATGACGGTGAGCAAGCTTGGAAGTTACCTGTGCTGCTTTCACTGTCTGCAAAGCCCTGCATTGCTCCAGCACTACTCATAGTGGACTGTGACCAGATGGGGATGAAAAGACCCAATCTCACCACTAGAATCAGCCCCAGAAGGTGCGTGGAGCATAGGGGCAGGCATGGTGGGAGGGTTCCCTCAGACACTGCTTTTGCCAGGTCTCTTTTTAGGACTCAGCAGAGGGATTGAGTTCTCCAAGTGATGTCACTAGGCACAGTCCTCCAGCCTCAACTGGGCTGGAATTTTAAAAGATTTTTTATTGTAGCCTTGAGGAAAATAACAACATGAGTTCTTCCATGGCCCAAATCTTAGAGCTCCTCAGAAGCCTTCATAATTTCACCTTCATCTTGATGCTCTGAAATAGACTATCCCCATTTTATAGCTGGGGGATCTCAGGCAGAAGGCAAGTTGGGTGCTATGGCCAAGGGTCACTAGAAGCTGGTGGTGGGATTTGCAGGCAAGAAGGCCATGCAAAGCAGATTAAGGCCTGTTAGTCTTTAACTGGAACTTATCGCAGCTGATGGCACTACTCCATCTTCTTCACCACAAGCCCACTGCAAAGCCTAGCGGTGCTGTTGGAAAGGCTCCTACTTTCATGATGGGCTTTTGGCCAGTTATCTGTGCTCTGCTGCCAAACGTTAGTTTGCAAATGCAGTTTATGATTTCCTCTCTCTTCACTTAGCCCCATCAAGGGCTCAGCTGAATACAGCAATAACGAAGCAAGGAGGGTCAAGTTTATAAATGACTGTGGGAAGTTTGGTTTCCATGGCTGCCAGCAATTACTGTGCAGACTCAGATGAGTGGAGATTACAGCCCAGGGCTGCTATTTTGCGCTCTGGCAAGACACAATAACAAATGACAAACTTAATTCACTGCTGCAGTAGGGAGGAGGGATCTCACTCTGTGAACCTGGGGCTTATCTTACAGGAGAAGCAGCTCTAAATGGATTTCTCCTTTTTCTGGCTGTGCTGATGCTAGCTAATGCATATTCTTCAGTCACTAGCATCATCTCACCTCGGAGATCTTAAGTCTATTAGTCACTCACCCTTTCTATTTCTAGACCTGGGAAATGTTAAGCAAATAAGAAAATCTAGCCTTTAGAGTGGGTTTAGAGGTCAGCCTTATATTTTTATTTCTTTTTTCCCAAAGGATCTGATGAGCTCTTTGCTGATTGAAATACAGAACAAATAGTTGCTTGGCTAAGATGCAGGGTGGCAGCTTGCATTCCACAGAGGCTCAGAGCTCACCTCTCTCCAGAACATTCCCACATGCTGCCTATGCCAGGGACTTTATTTATAAGATTACAAGTCCACACTATGGAGCCATTTATTACTATTAGAAATCAATTAATAATGTACAGGCATCTGTACTAGCTCAACTTGGTATCATGGCTTAAACCACAGTAAGGGGTATGCACGTAGGCAGTACATGTTGTGCATTAGTATTCCCAGCAGAAAGGCTTTTTGAGAGCATCTCCAGCTATTTTGAGCTCTTCCTGGTGTCTCTGAGGCAAAAAAGAAGCCATATGGGGCAAAAGGCAAACTTTACAGTCTGCTCAGTGTTGAGCAGACACAGTAATAAAATATATAACAACATAGTGAGTTGGTACCAAGGCAGCACTTTTCAACTGTTATCTTAGTTGTTGTTGCAATGTCCTGACATAGCAGACAAGTAAAAGTTCCTTTCCAACAGACACAGGAGATAAATACTGGAAGTAAAGTTATGCATCAAGAACCAGCTTCAGAGGCAGGTATCACTCAGCAATAGCTACTACACTGAAATCAACAGTACTTTTGCTATTGATGCCGTCCTGTCTGTTGGATGCCAAAAGATGGTGGTCATATCACCACCGCAGCCATCACTCTGATAAACTGAGCAGTTTTGGTCTTGGAGTTGTGCCTTGGAAGTCAGGTTTGTAAATCTTGGAACCTTGTCCCAGATCTTCTCTGGAACAACTCCAACACAAACTGTTTCTTGAGCTGAGCAGTCTGGGTTCCTGGTGTGGTTGCACCAATTTCAAAGAAAAGATGAAATTAACTCTTACTCTCCTCAGAAGTGGCCCTGATCAGGTGTTCTATCAGATGCTTTGGTGACAGTATCACACTGGATATTTACACTTGATTAACTGGGCTCCATAACTCATTTTGAAGGCATTGCTCCCTGTTCCCCATCCTGTAGGTATCACCTATATTTTCTGTTCCTGCATATGTTTACTTCACATACAGCTGAACTGAACATATATAGTTCTGCCAAATTCATCAAGAAATTACAAAGTTGTTCCTATCAGTGATTTCTCCTTACAATTTTCCACCCTTCCAATTTTAGTATGACAGATTTTAGTAACAGATTCTAGTGGATCACAAGTATGTATGTAAAATACCATCATGCCACCCACCTAACCTTGTGGGACCCAACCCATAAGACAACTGCAGGATGACAGCTTTCTGTGTTCAATCATATTTTCAGAGTCATCACTCACCTTAACCCATTTACTACATACTCTGTTGGCTTTGTATTGTTCTAGGATTTAAATCCAGCTGATGTGTGGTACCAAGTTGAATGCTTTGGAAAATTTTAGTGTTTTTTCATCAACACTATTGACTTCATCAACAAAACTTGTAATCACGGCAAAGAAAGATATTAAGTTCATTTGACAGGGTCTGTTTTCCATAAACCCCTGGTGATGGGCATGAATTATATTCCCCCTATTAGCTGCTCCATTATTTTACCTGGTATCGATGTTAGCCTGACAGGCCTATAATTACCTGGGTTGTCTCCTTTACCCTTTTAAAATATTAGCTCAACACAAGCTTTCTGTCAGTCCTGTGGAAATTCCCTGCTGCTGCATGAGTTATGGAAAATTAACCTTCATAGTACAGAAAGCTGTAGACAAAGTAACACAGGGCAGGACAAGCCTGTCTAATATCACTCTCTGTCACCTGGCATACTCAGAAGGTGTCCCACGGCCTCCCTGGTATCATTACACATAGTCAGGAGAGTTGGACTTTGGCCATTTGCCCTGTTTCCACAAGTGCAGATACCCCTTTCCTCCCAGCACCACTAAACAATGCCTTTCTTCTGCTACATAGAATCATAGAATCATTTAGGTTGGAAAAGACCTTTAAGATCATCGAGTCCAACCATAACCCTACTCTACCAAGTCCACTGCTAAACCATGTCCCTAAGCACCACACCTACATGGCTTTTAAACACATCCAGGGATGGTGATTTAACCACTTCCCTGGGCAGCCTGTTCTAGTGCTTGATAACACTTATACTGAAAATAAAATTCCTAATGTATAACCTCCCACACTGCGGTCCTGGCTTCCAAAGTGTGGACTTTTGGGACCAGAGCTGGGGCTCTGGTGGAGCCATGCCCCCTGGGGAGCACATCCTGGCTGTGGGTGGCAGAAGTTAAGGACTTTTGGTGGCTGAGCTGCTGGAGCACCAGGCTGCTTTGACCCAAGAGGTGAAGGTGTGTCTGGCAGCTCTGCCTTCTGCCTGGGGAGCATCCCTGAACAAGTTGTTTCCCTTTCAATGTTGAGTGTCCTGTCAGGAAAAATGGGGGTGACTGTTTCTTGGCAGGGAGCTTTGTAGTCCATACATGAGAGGAGGTAAATGTTAGTATATTATTTCTCTTATTTTTTCTGGTTTTGCTTCTTTCCCCCTGCCTTCTCCACAATTTTTTCTCCGCTTCTGCCTGCTTCTTAACCCTTGCCTTTGTCTGAGCTTCTGCTTCTGTTATCATACCTAGGCAGGGTCTGACTAAAACAAATGCATATGCATGTAGGCACAAGTATCCACAGTGTATTGGACCACAATATGAGTGCTGTGGCTTTCATGCTGTGGAGCTGTTCTGGTAAGTGTAGGCTACTATTTTAACCAATGTCAAGGTCTCCTAGGTGAGAGACAGACATCTTTTAATATATAACTAAAAATTGGTGTGAATAGCTACAATGTCTGTAAGGAGGCAAGCAACCTTATGTACAGGAAAGAGTTCATAATCAATAATATCAATAACATCATAGAGCACAAACACAAACTCTTACTCTCCCCGTTCATGTCAACACAAACAAGATTCAGCACATACACACAGAGCATGAAGGTACTGAAAAGGACTGTCCATGTGTTTAGGGTTGGGCTGGTCATTAGATGAATGACAGATAGAATGGGATAGAATACCTTGTTGTTCAGTTTAGGGTCACTTGTCATGGCTGCTTCTCCCCTCAGGTGCAGCCTTTTACTTTCTGCACCCTTCAATGTGGTAGACAATATTTAGCAGTGACTTGATCTCCACACACCAGTCGTTGGTAGTAACTATAAACATCAAGTGTTATCAGTGCTAGAAGGAAATGCTGTTTGTGAAAATATGCCATTAACTTCAGAAGATGCAGTTACTTAAAAGAAGCTTAGCTGCAAAGTAAAAACACTGAACTGTTCTGTTCTAACTCAAACTGTGTCAAGCCAGCTCAGATGTAACCCATAGTTTAGTAGCTGATTTGGTTTTAGGTATGTATTTCAGCACCTTTGGATCATCAGCATCTTCAGATCATCAGCATCTTCTTTGGCCTTTGGGTACAATGCACCACCTCATCCCAAAGCCAGTAAATTTTTATTGCAAGGTTCTCCACTGGTTCCCTTATGCTGACCTCCTTTGACTTTTTGTCTGGCCTTCTGAGAAAAAAGAGACATGGTGTTTGGAGAAAAAATATCAAGGTTTACTGGCCTTTGCTTCCAAAAGTGGTGTGAGTTAGGCAAGGAGAAAGGGTAAAAAAAAAGTCATAGACCAAGAAATTAGGAAGGAAATATGTCAGTGTAGGATTTTTCCTCATGGGTTATTGACAAGGGACACAGTCAGTGCAGCAGCAAGGAGTGATCATCCTGTCAGGTCAGTGGGACGGAAAAGACACAGAGAACTTGCTCAAATTTATGAGGACCCATGTAAGATGCTAAGCACGACTTGCATTTGGATATTAGTTTGCAGGCAAGTGATGTTTCTCTTCTCAACACAGGCTCCATAGAATAGTAATAAGGGAACATTAAGGGCTGGAACCAACTCAGGGTTATTTTATTAGCGTATGTGGTTATCAGACAAAGCCTAGCACTGGGGATCCTGTTACACACCACTGCTTCCGAGTCATTACTCCAAGCTTATGAGAGGAGCACATTTCCCTCCTGGGGGACTCCAGATAATTGTTGATTTGGAGAGTGAAGATGAATGGCAATGCTGAACTGCACGCACACACACACACACACACACACAAAATGTCGGACTTCACTCCTTGTGCTTTAATGTAGATGCATCAAGAAAAGGCTGAGTCATTGATTTTCCTTTCTAGGATGAACCCTAAAGCATAGGTAGGGACTGACACAAAATTTGTTTCTCTGTCTTTCTGATAGCAAATAAATGAAGTGGCACTGAGAGTAGCACTGAAGCCACTCATTGACCATAAAGGACCCACCCTAGCATACAAGGCAGAGCTTTGGGATAATGACCCAATGCACCCTGGGGAAGATGGTATTGTAGCATTAACTTTTGCTTGTCTGAAGGAAAGCAAATTTGAGCTGAAACTGAAGTCTCTTAATAACTTAACTCCCAGTCTGAGCTGAGTGTTGGTATTTACTGAAAGGAGTCTTAAGATTTGACACACCTGTCATTACTAGCATTGCTTAGAGAGGAAGGAGCTGCTACATTATTTGTAGCTCCCAGTGTAAAGCAGACTCCAGGAAAAGTTTCCATAGGTGCAGAGCTGGTAAGAAGAGGCTGAAATCCTTTATCCATGCAGACTCCAGGGGCACAGGCAAATGAGTTAATGTAGCTCAGTGGCTTTATGAAGGTCATCTGAGACAAGAAATTTTACTTCTCTTTTGGACTGAGCCAGGAACACCTGAGCTCAGTCTGTTATGGCAGCTTGGCTGATGAGTGGTAATTCCATTTCTGGTGGCCACTCTGCCACAGATGTGCTACAGATATACTGTTCATCCCAGCACTGCTTTAAAGGAGAGGGAATCAGGACGTGAGAAAGAAAGAAGGGAAGAAAAAGAATTTATTGGTGCCCACAATCCCTGCAGGTGATAGGGTGCTGGCTCATCAGCGATTTTTCACTGGGAGAGGGAGCAGCTTCTTCCTTCTCAGATTAGATAAGTACTGCTCAGTCCAAAGAAAATTATCTGAATTTAAGAAATCTGGAGAAGTAAGCCATTTCCTCTTATGGCATTGCTCCATTCCCTGTATTTAACCTCCACTTATGTGCATCAAAGCAGCAATGGCCCTTCTCTGTCACTAGCACATCCCAGCACGTCCAGGGACTACTTTGGCTCTAAGTACACTCCAGGCAGGCCCCAGAAAACTTGCACGTTGCCAAGGCTACACAGCTACTGGTGTCCAAAATAGCTGAAGTCTGTCTGCTAGACAGTGGTGCCTGCAGCATTGATGTCTCCAAAAGGATAGGGCCCACCTTGCCCATGGCAATTTTATGGCAGGGTCTCCTTTGGGTCAGGATTAACTCTTGTTGGAGTAATATTCACATATGCTGCAGTATCTGCATGCGTGACTGTGTGTGATCCTAATTGTATGAGTGGTTCTTGTAAAAAGCACAGACAAGGGCCAGCCCTCTGTTTTTCATGTCCTGCACAGGCCATTTAACACCTAGAGAGTGTGTTGAAAACATGAAGTCCAGCAGGATATTCACTTCTACCACCATGGCTGGCAGTGTAACCCTATGTGTTGAGGTGTGCAGAGCCCTGGCAAGTCTTGCTGTTCCACTGTGGGAGAGCAGGCGTGATTCCTTCTGGTCCATCACAGTCAGTGCTTCTTTGATGACCTGGTGATGACAGGGCAAGAAAGGAGGAAGGATTTCTCACTACCCTAATGCAAACAGCAAAGAAAAACTGAAAATTTGTGAAAAAATCTTTGACAACTTGTCTTTAATTACAGAGCATCAGCTCTGTACATCAACCCGGATTGAGTAGAGTGGTCCCTCTGGGGTACAAATGTCTCTTGCTCTCTATACTGTTTGTCCCAGGGCTGGAAGGGATGCCAGTAAGTCATCAGGAAATGCCATGATCTCACAGACCCAGAGGTGCCTTAATTTCCATAATAATACTGTTTTCTTCTCTTAATTATTGATAGTATCCCTAGATGAATATAGTCTTTAAAAATGTATTAAGTAGAGCTGTTCTGCCCTGAAAGAAAGAATAATAGTAAAACTTTGTCTTGTAACTGCCTGGAGGCTTTATCCCACAGCAAGATGTTTGAAGGAGAAGGAATAACCTGATGAATAAGGTGTGAGATAGAGACTTCAGGAGCCTCACTTCTGTTCTTGACCATGCCATAGGTGTCCCCTGCCACCTCTGCTCCCTCAATCTCTAACTGTGGTGCCAAACAAGATGTATTTCCCTAGTGTGTGCTTTTTTTGGAGGCTTTAATGTTCTTGCTTCTTATGCTGCAGGGGAGACAGTGGTCCAGGGGATTGGTGTCAAATGGGGGAACTTAACTGTTGTTGAAATCAGTATAGTAACATAGGGAGCATTGATGCTGATTAGGAGAGGGTCTGGGAAACAGATGTAACTGCATTGTGGGGGTTTTCTAGCTGTTTTGCAGATGGTGCTGGCTGTCACCAGTCTCTAAGGCAATGTTCCAATGCTGTAATAAAAATAAATCCCTAGCTCTTAAAGTAAAAAAATCAATGTCTTTTAGCTGTGGTGTCAGACCTGCTCAGGTATGCCCGGCGAGAGAGAACCTCATGGCAGCCTTCTCCCTCACTATCCTCTGCAAGTCCTGTAATGCCATGATCCAGGTGAGGCATGAGAAAGCAAGCGCAAAGATTATCCTTAAGGGAATTCTGTGCTGGTATAAATAACAATCCAAACCAGTAACATGGTAGTTAGCTCACAGACTCCTCCTAGAATATTATCTGCATGGTCCAGGTAGGGAAAGCACAGTAAAGAGCTTAAGCAATTTATCCCAGAAAGCACCTGGCCCAGGAGCGAAGCAGGAGCAGCACTCAGATGGACCCATGTGCATGTGCTTCTCTGTGCCTGCTGTTCAGCAATGCACTTCATCCCTTTAAAGAGAGCAGAATCCCCTGCTAGGATTGTTGAAACTTACTTTGCAAAACTCATCTATTCCAAATGACTACCCAAAGTAATCATTTACATGCAACCGAGTATTGTCTCAGAAGTAATTTACCTCTGATTACTTTTAGAATGTGCATGCTGGTCATATGCAGCTGTAAAGCATTACATGATAATCAGCCCCGCGCTTCAGAGAGGAAAGCTAACTGGCCCGACACAATCCAGACCCCCTCACCAGTGGGAAATAATCCGATTATTCCATAAGATGATCATTTTTCCTCTGCAGAAAGTTATGATCCCCTGCTACACCCAGGGACATCCATCATCCCAGCATGTGTGGAGCAGGCCACTAGGTGGAAGTGTTGGCTGAACAAGCTCAGGAGATGGCAAGCTAAGTAAGAGAGGAGGAAGTCCCGAGTTCCTGGCTTGCTTTCCCTTTCCCTACTCTGCTAGTAGCCCGGACTTACACTTCATCTGTTCATGGAAGGCACCACTGGAGAAAGCACTCTGTCATTTTGCTGGTGCGATGTTTTATGGCTTGATGTTAATTAAAATAAATAGAGAAATTGCAACTTAAATTGAGGTCGGTAAACACCTAATTGAGGCAGCCACATAATAAGGAAGACGATTCCAAGAAACTCTGGCAACCACAGAGTTCCTGCTGAGCTCAGCAGTTCTGGAAAATATGGCTGTTCATTCAAGTGCCTTAAAAAACTATAAAAACAACCAACCCAACCCCCTTGGCTCTAGGGACCCAGCTTGTGACAATCCTGGTCTGCCATGTTGTCCTGGTACCTCCTTATGCTCTATTTTGCTGCAACTTGAAAATTCTGGGGAATATGAGCTTTGTTCAATGATCAGGCAGTTTTGACCAGAGAAGAGCTGGAGCAGTGATAGGAGGAGCTGTAGAGGTGTGGTGCCACCCTGACCTCCCAGCCATGCTGAGATGAAGAGGGTGACCTGGGGATGCATGTTGCCTTCAGCGGTGTGAGGAAGATTGATCACAACAGGGATGCTGAGCACTGCAACTTCAGCCTGACCATCCCATGTGAGTGATTTGGGCTTGTCATACATAGAGACAGGGACTCATAGGCAAGGGGCAGCTTGGCTGCTCCCTCAGACACCAAAGAGTGCTGTTAAACCCGTGTGACGTGAGATTCCTTCCTCCAAGTTGACCGAGAGGACAACTGAGGCTACTTGCTTCTCTTAAAGTGTGAAGTAAGAGGGCAGCAGGAGTTTCTTTGCAGCAGAGAGGGAAGGTTTACCAGTGGAGGGAGGTGTTCCTGCATGAGAAGCTGCTGCTTCACTTCTGTATTTACTCTCCCAATAGTTCCCACTTAATTAAAACACTCCAGCAACAATACTTTGGTGCACAGTCTTGCTCATTAGCTGCCTTACATAGTGGGGTTCATGGTGCTGCTGCATTTCTGTGCTCTGTGGTGACTGCCTGGCACTCACCGCACCCACTACTGCTCTTTACTGCCGCCTTAATCTGCCTGACAATGAGGAGCTTGTACCTACAGGGAGCAGAAGTGAAACTCAAAAGGATGGGGGATTAATTTGGAGAGCGTGGCACATCTCAGTGTACACAGGTATGGATCCTGCAGTGTGAGAGCTCTGTAAATCCCCCTGTGCAGCCTAGCTAAGACTGAGAACTGGATGCTGAGAGCTAAACACTGACTTTCTGGCAAGAGCACCTCATTGCACGCTTGAGAGAAGATGAGAATGATGAAAATAAGTGAATGCTTTTAATAGCACTCTTCTTAGAGCTGTAAGGAAGAACAGTGAGTTAAGGGGACAAACCATGCAGGCTCAATCATTTAAACCTTAAGAGGGCTCAGGCAAGTAGGAACTTACCAGGTTCCCTTGTGTCAGACAGGGACAACCCCACTGCTTTTATTGCCTTAAAGGCTGTTGTCTTTTGGGTAGCTCTTGCAAGAGAGCCTTTCAGGGGAGTGACTGGCTCTGTCACTGGGATGTCCCAGCCTCCAAGGCACTGAAGCTAAGCCAGGAGATCAGGGCAGTAGAGCAGCAACTGCTGTAAGTGGGGAACAGCTTCAGAATACAACAAAAGACCATTAGCTCTCAGACCTCCTGTCTTTCCTTTGCTCTGTTGAGATGTGCCCTGTCTTGACAAATATGCCACAGTGTGAGCAGAGCTAGTGAAAGATTTGCAGAACTGAGAGCATGTAGTCCTGTCTGGCCACCCAAAGTAGATTTGTGATGCCCTGGATCTCTATAGAGAAAATGAAATCCCAGCTACTGTAAGCGTGAGGTTAGGAGCTGAGGCCATATATTCAATGATATTGTTGGAGCCTTGGAAAACCTGGAAGCTGGAAGATACAGAGGCTAAGACATCCCATCACTGGACATCTTAAATAATACAACAGACTGTTATGGTAGGAAGAAAGTCCTGCTCATGCAGTGGCTTTATTAAAGCCTCATCACTGAGGGCCTTACAGATGTAACTGTGGTCCAGGAAGAGGGCAAGGCTCCTGCCAAAGGTGCAAAGGTAGCCTCGCCAAGGAGCTAGCACTGATTTATTCCAGCTGAAGATTCACCTCAAATGCATATGTCTAGTGTGCTTTTTCTCCTCTTCAAAAGCAAATTCCCTTTTTTTCTGAAACAGAAAGATTAATACTTAGCACTTGCTAACCACTTTACATGTTCAGTGTGCTATACAAATATTAACTAATGAATCTCATCATGACATAATTAAATCTTATTTTACAGTGATTGAATGTTATCTTACACTTTGTACAATATTGTAATTACAAAGATAGGGAAAAAAAGCCAAATAAATTAAATGATAGATCTAAGTGTGAGAATGATTGACAGTTTTATGGTTTCTTTTTTTCCCCTTTGTTATATTCAAGATGACTGGAGAATCCAGTACAGTTTTCTGAAGGCCAGGACTTGTGAGCAACTTAGTTCAGAAGATGAGCAGATCCAAAACCCTGCCTTGGTTGGTTATTTTGAGAGGGTCTTTTCAATGCTGGCCTTTTTCCTTGTGCTTGAGACATAAACACCAGGCTCCCCCATTGCTCTCTGAAGGAGCCAAAACTAAATGTAGACAGCAGAGGGTACTCCTTCCCCTGCCCCTGTCCCCTGAGGATAGGGGGTATGGACCTCTGAAGCATCTGACCCTTTGGCTCCTGCATTTCTTGGCCTGATGGCAGCCCTGGAAAGCTGAATGCCAGGGATTTGATGCAAGGAAGTGTGGAGCACAGGGCACGCAGCCACCTGAGGTGCTGTCTGTGGGGTGGCCTGGTGGCAAACCTCTCCAGCACCCACCCACGCAAGGCAGCCGGAGTAGCATGTGTTTGCAGACACCCTTCTGCCTGCTGCTCCCCAGGCTGGGGTGATGAGCAAGCTGTGAGAAAGGGAGAAAAGATGGTACATGAGAGGAAAGGAAGGACTGTTGTTGTAGCACAGGATCACCCTCCTACAGCCTCTTCTGTGTTACATCCTGTCATAAAGAGAACAACATTTGACTCCAAAGGGTTATTTATATGAAACTGCTTTCCAAAGGGAATACCTTCCTCCCTTATCTCTCCTGCCTTGTTTGCCAAGGATAAAGCTCTTCTGAAGCTCCCCTCAGGACACAAGGATTCCTCTGTTGGCATAGAGCAGGTGGGCCAAATTGCTGTTGCCAGGGCAGGATATTTGCTCTGAGGTGCCATGCATTTGAAATATGAGGATGGGCTGCAAGCTCATTTCACCAGGGCAGCAAAAACAGGGGCTCCTTGTAAATAAAGGAGTCTCATGAGGCCAGTGTGTCCAGGCTCTGATCACTACAGGACATGAGGAAGGGAGTACCTGGCTCCAGACAACCATCTGGATAGCCAGAAAGCTTCTCTGCCATGATCTAAATATCTGGTGCTGCCAGGAATTTCTGGGGTGTTGAGCAGTGTTACTTCCACTTGGCAGAGCTTTTAGTAACCCACAACTCCATGTTGGCAGCTGTGGGCAAAAAGGTATAGCAGCAAATCAGGCACGTGGTAGGCAATAGCCACAAAGGTGAAAGAAGGAAAGGAGTGAAGGTGTTTACGGTGCTATCCAAAATGCTGAATCAAGATTTCTCTCCTTCTATCTAGGAATAAAGTCTGTAATATGCTCAGAATTTTAGCATGCTTATTCTGCAGCTGGCCAGGAGGCAACTGAAACTTCAAAGTCTCTTTCTGACAGTTTTTAAGCCCCATTGGACCACAGAGATGTAACTGGCGAAGTGTCCCTCTCTTCTAGACCAGGCTGCCGATGCTGCTCTGATGGTTGTTCCTGCAGCTTGCAGGGCTGGCCTGGATTGATGCTTTATTGCTGTACTGTGCTTCTGACCCTGCCCCTGCCCTGTCAGGCACATCAGACATTGTCCCTGGCATACAGTGGGCTGAGGGGATGTCATCAAGGCATTCCTGCTCCTGCTTCCCATGGACTGATGGACAGCCTAGGCATCAGTGCAAACCCTGTGGCAGGACATTTTCTACAGGATGGGTGCAATGGGCATGTTAAGTGTCGCTTTGAGCACTTTTTTCATAGCTTATAAGCCAGGCTATGGAAGCTACTGGCCACATTGTTCACTTGAACCGTTCAACTGGGACCCAGCTGGCAGCCACTGAGAGGAGAGCTGAGGGCACTTGGCCCCATAGCAGATCCTGAGCTCACACTGATGTCTCAACAGGCCAGACAGGGGTCGGTCTGCTCGTTGCCATCCAGCCCAGTGACTGAGGTCTGTGCTCAGTCCTTCCCATGGACAGCCTAGGTGCCATGCTTCTCTGCTGGCTAGCTCTGGTCTCCTGCCCACCCAGCCACCTCACATATGCCTCCAGGCACTCTGCTACCTCTTTGTGTGGCTTCTTATTAACCCACATTGTTGCACAGTATTGCAGGGAAAGTGTCTGAGCTCAGGCATCCTCCAGCTATGCACGGAGCAGCGCTTGTAGGCTGTGTGTGAACAGCTAATCTGCATGCAACAGTGACCTGGAGGTAGTCCTCCAGATGTATTGTAGACACAGCTGGAGCACCAGCTGGTTAAGTAGTCCATGGCAAAGGCAGAAAACATGTGAGTCATGAACTTACTGCATTTAAGACAATTTGAGTCTATCCCTAATGCTTCAGCACAAGCACAACTGTTCATGCTAATCTCTTGTCAGGAGGTAAGTTTCTGTTGTTGCCATGAGATAATGAGGAAATAATGTTTGCATAGGGAAGAGATGCCACCCAAGTCTGTAGTTACAGGGACACAAAGAGGAAGGCTATGTCCTCTTTCTCACCTGGGCCGTGGGCTTTCTCCCTAGATTCTTCTTCCCTCCCCGAAAAAAGCTTTGCATGATTATGAAACTGTGACAGCAGACAAAAAAATCTTGACTGTGGGAGAGAAGCATAGTGGGCAGCCACGTATTATCGCAGTTAATCCCTTGTAGTTTTTCTCTAATGAGAATTTCTGGCTATCAAATAGGGTTAAAAATTGCCACAGACTGTTTGTGGGGTGTGGAAGGGTGGTCATTTTGGTTAAGACTGGCATTGTTTCCCCACTCAGGATCATCCTAATGCCTAATGAAGGATGGGATAGTAGCTCTGGTGTGAATTAGCTGCAACCCCTCTGTTAACCTGTGCTATCCCACCAAAATGATACTACAATAAATAATCAAGCAGATCAAGTGCATAAACATGCTGCCTGCACTCTCCCCAGGTCTTATTCCATCAGAGCAAGCATTGTGTATTCCACACCAGGCTAATCATGGGGAGGAAATTTGCTGCGGACTGGAATCTCATCAAAGCAAACAACAGCAATCTCAATGAATTGCAGCGACCCAAGTGTCTGCTTTAATCACTCACTCATGTGTTTCCTTTAGTAAAATAAAAGAAAACACAACACATGTAAACTTGATCGCTCTTAAATGAACAATTTAATTCTGGCATGGCTGTTGCTTTTCTACAGAAGGAAAGGGATTGTCTTTACAGACAGCCTTCCAGATGCTGCAGCACTGAAGCGCGTTTTGTATGGTAGAGGGTAAAAAGATAATAAGCAAGGGAGGGCAGTGATGCTAAGTAAAAATCTGCTGCAAGGGAACTAAAAAAAAAGTCATATGGTATGTAGGATGGACTGGACAAGTGCTTTGGAAATCAGGGAGCATGTTACTGGCACCACAGTGGACAAATTCAATGGATGGTAGAAGTTGCAGGCTTGGATAATGTTGAGGGGTCACCAACCTTTTCCTTATGAAAAAAACAATTAAAGCTGTTATGGAGAGAGATAGAGACAATAGAAGCTGCTGCCCAAGGCAATCTACCAGATATGAGTTAGCTCCTCAGGCCAAAGATAGACTGCATCAAAAGTACCTCTTTAGGCTAGCTAGACTTTGAAACCTGCTTCTTCTACCACTGGAGTGAATTGGAAGATTTCTGCTGAAACAGAATTTATATTTTTTGCTCCATGGAGCTTTTGTTGTATTATATGCAGTTATGGTGGTGTTGCACTTCAGCTCATTTCAGGAATGAGTACACAAATGTGTTCACAGAATCATAGAATCATTAAGGTTGGAAAAGACCTCTAAGATCTTCAAGTTCAACCATCAACCCAACACTACCATGACCACTAAACCATGTCCTGAAGTGCCACATCTACATGCTTTTTGAACCCCCCCAGGGATTGTGACTCCACCACTTCCCTGGGCAGCCTGTTCCAGGGCTTGACCACTCTTTCAGTAAAGAAATTTTTCCTAATATCCAATCTAAACCTCCCCTGGCGCAACTCTCACCCTATCAGCAAGTTACTCAGGAGAAGAGACCAAAATCTCTCTCTCCCTTCCCCATAGCAGAAATACAGAGCATCTCCATTTTAAGCAAGTGGAAGCTGGACTTTTTCTTTCAACAGTCTGTAATAGAACCATACATTATTTCATTTGCTATTTTGTCCCACTTGACCATCATTCCTCATTTTCTACAAACCTGAAAATTATTTGATTTGATTCACGATTGTGTTAATAGATTCACCCCAAGGCACTGGCATTGACTCCAGTGGTATAATACCTAATTTAATAATCAGGAGAGGTATAATACCTCTCCTGTGTGAGATCAGAACCAAGCATGCCACCTCTAACCCTAAATCATTTTCTCACTTTCATATTGTAATATTGATCTGTCCATTTCAAAGCAGTCCAGGCATTCATCTTGTTATCAGATTCTCACAGAGAACACAAGGCTATGTTCAGTCAACGATTTCTCAATAAATGCTCTATTTTTAAACAACAACAAAAAAACCCCAAAGCAGACAAACGAAAAGAATTAATCCTTAGATTTGACTACAAAACAAAGCTAAGTTAATAAACTGTAAAATAGAGTGGAGCAACAGGGCTAGATTTCCCTATATTCATGTTGTTTTTAATTAGTGATTTACCCTGGGATAAGGCCCCTGAACTCAGCAGAGCTTGCTGCTAAAGAAGATGTTATTGAGCAATAAAAAGGCCTGACTTCCCACAATGAAGCTCTCAGTGCAGATGAGCATACTTCTCCCTTGGCCACTCGTATTAAGGAATGAGGAATGTGGATTTAGGGAGAGTGAGTGATACTTTGGTTCATCCAAAGAAATACTTTCCCTTTAAACCTTAAGCTCCATTTATGTTTTTAAAATGTTAATCCTTGCAGGTCTAGCAGTCCTTGTAACAGGTGGTAAATTGGCTGTTTATTGCTAAAGCTTTGGGAGAAGGTGGAAGTGTCGTTAAAGATATTTGTGAGGAAATATGGTTTTAGCAGTGTAGAACAGAGTGGCTACATTTACAGTAGTAAAGCAAACAGTCCCCAGGAACACTCTTGGATATGAAAATATTATTAGCTGTCCAGTTAGAGCCTTCTCAGGCACACTGCTGGCCTGGGTTAGCTCATGTTGCCTGTGGGATTGCTGGGCATGGTTTAGGGATTGAATTGTTTCACAGACCATTCCCTAGAGGCAGTTTGCATATGGCCATGCTGCTCTGGATGCAGACAGAGCATTAGGTAGCTGCAGGTTGCTCTGTGGCACTTGGCTTAGGGATATTCCCAAACTCTGATTTGCTAGTAGAGCCATACCCAGTGATTCCTTCACTCTCTTGATCATCCTGTCTCACTTCTGTTTGGACCTTTGTAGGAAAGCACCACATTTGTGGAAAGTCTCATTCCAGCCCTGAAGAAATAGTGGCTTAGGTTTCCAAAGCAACACTTGCCCCTGAGGGCGTGGCTTGCTCTAGTCAGGTCATGCACTGACGTTGGGCTTGACTAGGCTCAAATGCCATGAAGGTTGGCCTGAACAGCAGCATCAGAGAAGAGGTTATACAAGGTTCAAGAAAAAAAGCAAGAGCCCAGGCAGCTGGCATATGGTCATTATGCTGGGAATAAGGTGCCAATATTAGAAGGAGGTGCTGCAGGATCTTCATAAAGATCCTTATCTCATGGACACTAAGTCCTATCCAAAAGGTAACATCTTCCATTACATAGCCCCCTTTATGAGAATAGGGAACGCTGTGGTGTTTCCAGTGGAGGAACGCATCAGACAGTAATGGACTGTGTTATCAGTCAGCTGTGAGTGATGCAACAGGATGGGAAGAGTGTTAGGAAACAAATCTTAACTATTCCAAAAGATTGGTTTATTGCACACCAAGGTACTGCTTCTTACTTCTTCTTGGCCACCTCATGCTTGTCCCTGCTGAACTACCAGTCCTGCTGCACCCATGTTACTGTTGAGATGTGCAACCTCATGACACCATGCTGGTAGCAGCTACACAGCTGATAGAAGTACAAACCTAACCCTGGCCTGCTGGCCCCATGCAGAGCTCCCAGCATAAAGAAGCACGACTATCCACTGGTATTCATCATGTCTTTTTTCTCAGGAACACACAAAGTCCACTTCCAGTAAAGAAACACATGCAGAAGGAAAAGTTTTAATAAATAACTTTAAGAAATGGATCACATTTGGGTCATCTAAATTTCATCAAAGTTCCTGTCCTAGTCACAGGGAGAGTTACATACTTCTGAAGACCTCTAAGAAGTTATTTTGTGGGTTTAAATAAAGTGTAGAGTCATAGCCAGCCAACATAAAGACCTAACTGCAGGGAAGTATGTCCCATTTAAACCATCTGCATAGGGTCAAGTGTTGCCATAAGGTATTTTCCAGCCACCATTTCACATCCCAACCCAGAGCTCTTAGCTTCATCACAAGCTCTGAGATGGCCTCTGAGATGGCCTCTGAGATGGCCAAGGCAGTCACAGCAAGTCATTTAGCAAGGAACACAACACATTCCCTTCTTAAGCAAAGACACTGAATGAACAGGGCAGTCTTCCTTGCACTCGCTTCTGTGTGCCAACACGCATGACTTGTCAAAGCATCATGCAAATCTCAGAGCCAAAGCCTGCCCAGAAATGTAAGGACTGTCATTTCCATTGCTTCAGCCTGAGCAAGACCGATTTCATGCTGCATTACCTTTTTACACGCTGCAGATGTAATTTTAAATACCTGTGCAATTCACTTTGCGCTACATGCTACACATGTGTTGGGAAGCAGGTTATTTTGCTGGCAGTTCTGAGAATGCTGTGGTTACAATAATGCTCCCATTTGAGTAGCACCTAGTGAATAGGGTATGATATATGATCAAGCAGACTTAGCAATCCCTTTTCATTACCAGGAGTAAATGGTTGGCACTGCATCAATCTTCTTCTCCCTCTCCTCTTCCTCTTCCTCAAGGAGTGCCAAGTCATTTTAAAGACACATTAAATTGCCAGAAGACTCCCAAACAAAGCCAGTCAGCCTGCTGCTCGTTTGGATAAAGTTAATTACAGTGAAGATTAAAATCTGCGGTGCTTGATTGGTGTTGTTGAGACTTACAGAATCACATTGTCCTCAGGGAGCTACTTGCCAGCTCTCCTCCCTCCCTCTTTCTGTGCATATGCCTTTTCTTTGTTGTTCTTCATAATTATTTTGTCACCTCCTTTTCAGTGTATCTGGCAAGGCCCCTTGGGGACCAGGGGCTGAGCTGCCCTGGGTGTGATGTGCTGCTGCCTTATGTTGCTGGCAGGACCTGGCTGGACCAGAGACGCGTGAAGTTGCTCAGCCTTGGGCAATTTCATCTTGTCCCAATTGCCGCCTTGCATTAGGACAGAGGGATTTTCCAAGCAGAGAGAATATGTCCTGGGACTGATGGTAGTGCACGGAAGGGGAAGGAAGGGCAGCCTGCACAGACATCTAGTGTTGTTTATGAGGTCCCCCTGAGAGGGTGGCTTTTGGCCAGTTCCATGACTGCTCTTGAGGAGTGGTGTAGCTATAGCCTTTAGGATGCTTCTTGGTTTTTTTCGTTTATTATGGTACCTAACACATGCATTTCTAAGGTTTCAGTTCATAAGAACAAAATCAATAAAAAAAATATTGGGTAATAAGAAGGATTTGTGATGCCAAAGAATGCTAAGGTCTGTCATGTGAGCTAGCAGTATGCGTTCTGTCACTGGCTTTTTTTGCACCCCTCCCTGGTGGAATTGAAGCATTTTGGGGAAATGCTTGAAGGGGAGGAGAGAGAAGAAGCTTGCCCTATGCTGATGTGGTGTCCTCAGCCCTTTCCTGGACTGCTGAGGCCAATGTGCTTGACATCAGAGCGCTTTTGGAGATGGCTGGTGTGAGAGGTGTTAGAAAGGTGAAAGTGATACAGTGCTGCAGAGGGAGATGAAGGCCCCTACACTTATGTCTAATGCTGGACCTTAATAAAGTCCAGAAAGGTCACAGAAAGTAGATTTTCTCTGATTTAAAGGAATAACAATTCAATACCTTCATGAAAGATCATTAAAAGTTGAGTGTTTATCAAGTGGAGTATACTAGAACACAGTCACAAATGCATTTGAGGTCAGTTGGGTAAAAGAGAATTAATTACTGGTTTCTATGGAACAGCAAGAATATTTTATTTTTTTAAAAAGTACATGAAATATTCAAAACATCTGGACCAAAGTTTTCTGGAAATTTAATAACTAGGCATGTCTCTTGAAACTCCTGACCGGGGCTGGCTGGCTTAGGAGCATATGGGATTTGGCATCCCACCTATGAAATGTAGGATACTAGGTAGCATGGAGAAAATATGGATCAATATGCTGGCACATATGTAACATATCTGGTGGTTTTCCATATTCTGGGAAAGCTAAAGTATTTTCTTCACTTAATACAGCCATTGACCAGAAGTGATGTTCTTATTTAAGGATATTGTGCTGAGCTTCCATGCACAGATTAGATGCCTACAAGCTCTATATCTCTTCAGTTCCCTCATATTTTCATTTCATCACTTTCTCTCATATTCCCACCATATTTAAACTCTTATGAGATGACTCCATGTCATGAAGACAAAGTTTGTGCCTCAGTCTACATGTGTATAAAAGTGGGGCTGCTCAGGGCCCAGGTGGTAAAAAGAGGAGAAGGAGGAAACAATACAAAATGGAGAATCAATTTTATGCTGCCTAAAGCCGTGCTTGTTCTTTGATGGATAAGAACACATCAGGGGATACAGAGTATTTATTTGGCACATATCTCCAACCAGTAGATAAAGAAAGAGCTGCTCAGAATCACTGTGTTGCAGGTTTTCAAAGGGAAAAGCAATGTCTAAAAGTGCAGGAAGAGAGAGCAATGCAAGATTTCTTTAAAGAGCACTTAAAGAAACCAGCATAAAAGCAAGTACTTAGACTAAAAGCAGTTTCCTCTGACAACTGGTTCATTCTTTTCTCCTTAAAAGTTGCTGCTGATATTTTGCAGGACATCTCCACTCCCCTTCTCTCCTGCCCTGGCCCTCCCTTGTGCATTAGGACATATAAGCATTAAACTGTCACAAAAAAATAGCACCTTGATCAGTTTCCAGGCACTTGAGGTGCTGTATCCTGACATAGTGACTTTAAGCTGTGTGTACTGGAGGGAGGAAACAATGAGACAGTGATGAAAAGCATTGGAATAGGGGGTGATTGCTGACTCAGAAATGATTTTGTGTGTGCAGTGGCAGAGGTGACAGCCAGAAAATGCTATATGGACTTGGTTGAGTGGTGACTCCAAGCCTGGTCTTGAGGAGGGTGTTTTTGCTATGTCTGTTTGTCCTTGTTCTTGGCATTTGGCTTCAAGTACCAATTCTATAGAGACACATACACTGCTAACTCTAAGTGAAAGTCTTCCTGGAATAATTTAATGAGCCTCTGCCCTGGCTACTTTACCCCTTTCTCTCAGAAAATGTTTCAATGGGTTCACATCCTGAGTGGACCAAAACTGAGCAGCTATCCAACTTCATCAAGCTCCTCTGAGAGGCATTGTATCCACTGAGGCCAGCATCCTGGCTTGCACAGTTTGCTCCTGCTTTGCTGAAGATGACCCAGTGTCTGTCTACAGAAGCAATGTTGGTTCTCCCTCATCTTCTCCAGATAGGATAACCCACACAGCTACAGCTTCCCGTTCATTTCAGATGTGGCCTTAGAGGCTTTAAAATCATCCTGGGCTTGCGAAATAGAGGACTCAAAAGGAGCTGTTCCCTAGCCAGCGAAGCTAGTTTGTAAATGAGGGCCTTTCACTCTGTGCTTCTCCTCTCCCCGTGCTAGAAGTGAAGATGATAAAATGTGAACATCAAACCTTGTTTTGTGCAGTTCTTTGATCCACAGATGGAAGGTTATATAAATGCAAAGCGCTATCATTATTTATAAGGAACACACAGTCTACAGCTCCTTGCAATCTGGCTCGGTGGAAATAAACAGGAAGGCACAAATTTAGCATGATGACTTTACTGCCGGATCTAATAAGATGCAAAGACAGACTGGGAAGATGTGAGTTTGTTTGAACACATGATGCTGTTTTACCGGTAATTGGCAAATACAGAAATAATTATGAAAAAATAATTAAAAAAGAACCTGATGTGCTGGATTCACAGGTGATGAAAACTGATCTGACCCCTCTTAGTGCAGCAATCTCTGGGAGTTTGTATCAGTTTAATTTCCTTTATTATCGAAGCTTTACTTCCAAAGAAATGTATATTTTAGAAGCTGGCTACTTTCCTTCCAGGTATAAATTAATGTAGCTAAAATGACTTCCTTAAACTAGTGCTGACTTACATTGTGCAGTTGTGATGGGAATGCATTTTAAAATGATAGCAGGCTGACAGCCTCAGAAACTGAAATCCAGGAGTTATGCTTAAGAGAAACAGGTGGGAAAACAGCTGCTCCTCTTCTAAAAATGAAAAAGCAAATTCCCTCGCTTCTGCGTGGCGTTAGGGAGCAGCTCTCCCCCTCCCGTCTGGCTGGTGCCATGGGATCTCTCTTTTTGCTGTTTTGACCTTTTTTTGGTCCCAGTGAGTAGGTGCAGTATGGGATGGGAAATGTAAGCTCTCTGGCAATGTGGCTCAGCTCTTCCTCTGGGAGATCCCAAACTGGTTGAGGAGGGGAGCTAGCCAAAGGCTTGCTTGCCTCTTGGTTTCCCTGGGACTCAGATGGTGCTGAGATTTCTCATACCTGCGGATTGGTAACTCAGTGCAGATCCTGAAGGGTGAAGACTGTGGACCCCCTTGCTGGCTTTGCCTTGGATACTGTGAGACCCCTGTCATGCAACAGGGAAGACATTACTCCCCATGGGTGCTCTGCAGCCCACCTCTCCCCCTGTTCACCACTCCGGACAGAACCACTCCCAGCAGCACAACCCACACCTCTCAAATCACCTGCCCCAAGGAGGCACTGGCTGACAGCTCTCACTCCCTGTAGCACTCTTTCTAAGACCCAAATAAGATTGAAATATAACCCTCTTTGCTCAGTGCTGCTGGCTGGTAGGGAGCCGCATGGGCTGAGTTTGGAGCTGCAAGTGACTTTTGGTGGCCACTGTGAGTTGACCTGGTTATGGGGCTGTATTACAATGTGATCTCGCCAAACCCATCCAGATCCGGCACTGCCTGGAGAGGTGAGGTGAAATGGAGGCAGGCATGCTCACGGTGCAGCAGTATTTCGACATCTGGCTCCAGCTCCCCACAGAGCTCCACGGAGGATTTTAGGCAGCAGGTCAAAGTACAGGGACTAAGGGATCATGGAGCATGGGCTTGGTTTTCAAGGCACACCTCTGCTTAGGTTTGGGAGACACGTGAAGGGCCTGGGGTAAGAGAGAGCTCCTTAGGCTTAGTGATAACACAGGCAGGCAGATGGCCATTGTGTTATTTTAAAATCTTTTTCCCTCGTGCTGAGCTCTGTTTGCTCTCTGGATGTTAGGCAAAGCCCTGCAGTCTGCAGGCTTTTCTGAGTGTCTACATTCCTTTCTCCCTGTGTGGGGACTTGCTTGTGCTAAGATGTCCTCCCCCTGCCCCATCCACCCCTCCAAACGGAGGTGCAGGAACAAGTTTTCATGCCAGGGTCCCACAGGTGGGAGAAAGAGTAGGAAGTTCAGTAAAATTCATAACTTAACCTGCTGTTATCAACACAAAGTATACCAAGATAGCGTATATGTCCAGAGATGGACAGAACATCAAATTTTCTCCAGGAATTACATAGATACACAATGAGGTATTTCCTAACCCCTGAGGAACACTTGGTCTCAGGGTGTTGAAGGACTTCTGACCAGTCCTATATACCTTCTACGTAAATACCATAGTCAGTCATGCAGGGGATACAAGGTGGTGTGTTTGATTAATACTTTTGGACTAGGCTTGAGCTGGATGTGTACTACAGGTTTTTTGAAGAGATGCTCTTGTCTTTCATGGAAGTATATGTTCTCTTCATTTTGTGTTGTGCTCTGGAGGAATGAATCAATCATATATCTGGAGAAGAGATACTTTGCCAAGTGCTTTGATGTACAGTGTTTTGGGGATATATCATGTGGAAAAAACCTTATCTGATCTTTTGATGCTCATTCTTTCTCCCTCTGTGCTCCTTGTTTGGTGAATAAGTACTAATACTTTTCCTGAGTATGGGACTAGCATTTCTTAGAGTCTCTTATACATTAAGTTCTTTGTACTGTACATCTGCTGTATTTACTGTGAAGGTGTTCTTGCTTCATATAGCCCTTTGGATAGATGGATAGATCCAATAATTTCAGTGAAATGTGAGCTTTTTCCTCTTAGGGTCTTCTGGATGACTTCCAAAGTCATGGCTGTTCACAGACGTTACTCAGGCTACCTTCTCCTTCCCTCAGCAGTGAATGATGCCACAGTGCTTGGGCTGAGAAAGTATATTGCCAACTACAGCAGCCTAGAGATGTCTCCATATGCAATCATGATAGCGGAGTCTGCCAGAGCTGGATGTATGCAGTGGCAGAAACAGGAGCAGGGTGCTGGGTGCCTGCTATGGCTGAGGAGTAACCTGGGCTCTACCTATTATATATTGACCCCAGTATCCATAATCCCCTGTTTCCTGCTCAGTGTCATCGAACAACCATGTGCTTTTTAGAAGGAGAGAGGATATATAACTAAATGGGCAAAATTACAAACATCACTGCTGTTCCATGGGAGCTGTGATGTGACTGGAGAGCATGTATGAAGTGAGCATCACAGCTCTCTCCTGCTGCTACATTTTTGTTTGCTGTTCAGCTGGACTGAAATCTGGGAGCATTGTCAAGCAGTGGAGGGCAAAAATGTCACAGAAGTGTCTTCCACACCCCACTGGGCCACAGCTTGTGGAGAAGCACCTGTAGGAAGTGGTATCCAGAATGCATTTGCCTGCTTGCTCTTGCCAACAAGCAGCATGATAAAATGAGCAGTATCTGCAGTTTGAATTGCTGCTCATTGCCAGTAAGCAGGCCCAGCAATAGAGAGGACTGGGAAAAAATGCAGTACATCTCCATGTCCTCTGGCTTATACAGCAGTTGAATATGCAGCAGAGTAAGCAAATCCACAGAACAGCTTTTATATTATTGTTTTTACATCTGGGCCAACTACTTTATCATATGCTAAGGGCAGGTTTGTAGGCACACAGCACCAGCTGTAGCACCCTGCACCCAGGCTAGCTAAACCAGGATGCTACATGCCCCTCCCAAAATATGTTCTAGGCAATTTCCCCTGAAGTCCAGGAGTCTCAACAAGCCATTTCTGCAGTGGGCTGATAACTGGAAGGTTGCTAGTACTGGCACAGTCAGAAGAGGGATGCATTTTACTGCTGGTACGTTATATTGCTGTCTTCGCTACACAGGCTGAATCCCAGTTCTAGTGAAGTCAGTGGCTTTTTTTTTTTTTTTTTTATTGCCCATAGTGTTCATTCAGAGGAGGAATGACCCTCTTCTTCTGCTTGGAGGTTGCATCCTTGTTTAGAGCTGGTGTGGGCAGGGAAGCATGGCAGTCTAGCCACACTCAATGGGGATTACAGCAGCACATCTTTGTGTCAGGCAGGACAAGTGGTTGTCTTCTCAGACATTTCTGGTGGAGAGTATCAGTCTGAGTCTGCTACTACTAATGAAAGTGTCTTGATCAAGAAGCCATGCACCTTCTGTTCCCCACAAACCTTCCTCTCAACTGCCCAGATCCCTCTCTGTTGACATCTTTCCAAGCTTTTTCAGTTATCTGCTAATCTCCTCACAGTCACTGAACCAAACTAAACACATACTTTTTTTTTTTCCCCTTGTAAATCACCTTCTCTATCCCTTTCATTATGTTTTACTGCTCTCATCTGAACTCTGTTCACTTTGGGCACTTGCTTCTGGCTGTTAGATGCTAGAAGTAGAATATAACTCCTCAGCTCTGGGTGTGGCCTGGCTGGAAAGGGCTATTACCTCCTGCAGCACCCCAAGGACAAGAAGAAAGTGACCTACTGCTGCAGGATCTGTAAACTATTGCTCCTCAGGTCTGGCTGTTGCAAACTAGGCAGCTAACTTTGTCCTCCTGGGCTAGTCCATGCTCTCATTCTAGGAGGCCTCCTTTAACCAGCTGAGACAGGGCACCATGGACAGAGAAAATCGGTGTTGCCCACTGATGCTGCACAAGTTTTCACCACAGCTTGTCCCAGCACTAGTGCTCAGCCCTGTCCTGCTGCCAGTGCTGGTGAGAGAGGCTGGAGGAGGGGAGGATGAGCCTGCATTTGGTAGCAGCGACTTGTTGCTTTTGCAACAGCCATGGCCTGGCTGTGGAGGTAAAGTTCCTCCAGCTTTTTGTTATATTGTATTTCATGGCCTGTTTGCATATGAATTTATTATCTGTCACTGCCAAACCTCCTTCGGTTTCACTATATTCTGATTTTTCCTCCTGCCCTTTGTATATCTGATAACTTTTTTTTCTTCCACATTTCCCTTGCATTTTTCTTCTGAGAGGTAACTAATTTCTTTTTCATTCCAGATCAGAGTCTCGCCATGTCTGCTGGTCTTCTCTCTCCCACCTTTCTGCTACTTGCAGCAGCTGTGACTTCAGGACCTAAAGGGCAGAAACATAAATAAGTAAGGGAGAATTCCCAGGACAGCAGTAAGATGCAGCCAAAGTAATGCAGCTAAAAGGTTGGCTTTGTTGCATACCAGGCAGCATTAGCACAGTGCTCAGCCTTGGCTCCTGAGGTACCATCATGGTTCATTGATGATGTAATTGTAATGATGTCTTTTTCTGTGGGGCTGCTCAACTGTAGCTTGTCTGCTTCAGCTCTCTGAAATGTTTTTCTTCATAAAATAAATGTTTTCAGTTAAAGGCTGTTGTGAGAGGACATACAAAGTCTACAAGGTCAAGCCTACGGCTGCACAGTTTGAACCATATTTTTAGAAGTGTTTAACTGCAGAAGCTGGGGATGCTGGGCAGCTGTTTGAAAGCTTAGTTTTCTGACTAAGTGCATCTGCTGCTGATGTTTTGACAGCTTTGAAAACAAGGGCATTTGCAAATATCCATGTGTCTTAATCCAAAAAGCTTTTTGGATGGCTGTATATCAAGGAAATCCTTCAGATTATGGTTGCAAATGATTGCTGATTTGTGAAACTCAGGCTTCTTTTAAAAAGTGGTGAGTAGGTGGGACTTTTAAAAGTCTTTCTCCCTGGCAATTTGAAATGATTCATTTTGTAGTCCAAATGTTTGCCCCTGAGCCTTGTGTTAAGCTTTCAATCTCTCATTCCAGCTGCTTTCCTGCTAACACCAGCACCCTCCCACTGCCCAGTGCCTCCTGGACCCAAGGTCTCCCAGCTAACCTGAATAAACATCGTGCCTGCTGCCTGAGAGTTTCAGTTGTACCTCCTGGCAGGTGACACGGCTCCTGAGACACAGCAGGTAGCTGTCCCCAGTAGAGGGGATAGTACAGCTGCCTCTGCAACCAGGATGTCTCCAAGCCAGTGCCATGGTCAACAGGGTGATGAAATAAAAGATGAAGAGTGCCTAAAAAATAATGGTATAATGGGGAAAATGGGAAAAGCTGCTTATTGACTGCCACAGCAGCTGTCACGTGTCACACACAGGACTGAGCTGCATAAACTGGAATACTGTTGAAGTAAGGTGAGGTGGTTTATCTTCTAACTGGTGTCCTCTTGCAGGACTCTCAGTCTCTTGATGGGCCCTCACTGCCAATGTACATGCACACGTGTGCACAGGCCCCCCCCCCAAATTACATGTGCAAAATTATGAGCCATATATGCTTGCACGTGAGGCAAACTGAGTAAGTTTGTTCATGGAAAGTGGATGTCTTTGTCCATTTCCATGATACAGCAAAGAGATGTCTGAAATACTTGGATGACTTGATACTCTTCCATGACCTCAAGGATTTGTGTCACCTGAGTTGCTTCCCTCAATGAGTGAGAGAGCACAGGGCAGGCTTTGTGGGAAGATAGATCTGTGCATGACTAGATATGTTGCAGCTTCTGGTGCTCCAAGTTTTCTGTGCTTTTTGAAAAGGTAAAATGAGACTTTAAGATTTAATCAAAGCAATTATTAGTGCTTTATAAAGAGTCAAGCCAGGGATACTTTTTGTGTCATGTGAGTATGCACTAACTATTTGCTACTTATTTGCAATGCTGGCTGCAGATATGTTTGTTATTGTGCCAGGTATTCTTCAAAGATGGGACCCATCCATTGAAGCACCAGCATGTCCTTAAAATGGCTCTGAGGATTCTCTCATTTCTCTGATAATGCTTTTGCGTATTAGCTTATGTGCTGTACACACAGTCCTATTGCAGAAGGGGGCTGAATCTGCTTCCTTTTGCAGCAAATCAGAGCTAGCTTAAGAGTTCCAGAGTTAATGGTAAGTTAATGCCAAATTCCTCCTTCTGCTTGTGACAGAGCACCCTGTTGCCGCTGAATTTCCAGACAAAGATGAAAAAAAGAGGGAGGAGAAAAAGAAAAGACCAATAGAAAAGGAAATATAGTTCATATTTACTGCATAACTGTTCACCGCACTTGGAAAAGTAAATCTACCTGCTACAAAAATGTGCAATGCCCTGTGAAATTGGTTGGGGGTGTGGTGTGCCTGGCTCCAGATTTCTCAGTTGGTTTAGGAAATTTCTCTAGCAGCGGTGGTTAGCATGGGTTGGTAACAGGTTAGGTATTTCCTTTCCTTTCAGAATTTCAGCTGCCTGGGGAAGACTGAATGAAATAATTTTTTTATCAGATGCAATAATTTAGGAATAACAATGAAGGAGAGCCTGGAGGAAGAAGGGCCTGGGAATTGTAGTAATATAAAAGGGAGGAATCCCTTGGAGGCAGATCTATCAACTGAAGTGGAAGAAATATATAGGCTTTTTTGTCCTTCTGTCTTCTTGTGATAGCAAAATGAAGAGGAGAGGAGGAAGTCAGAAGGGAAGAATAAAGCCAGGTTCTGCTCTCATTCACTCCACTTTCAGATTAGCCTTCTCTGTCTTGTGTAACTGAGGGTAAAATGGGATGTCCTTCCTCTTTTCCTCTAATTTATGGCCTGGAAACTGTAATGCTGCTGAAAAAAGCAGTTCAGCAGGTGCAAGGCTGATGGTGAAATGGGTCTGGATTTGGGGTTTGGACGAGACCACTTGCAGCATAGCTGACAAGAATAAGCTTGTGCCTCTTTCTGAGAAGCACCTGAAGAAAGTGTGGATGGTCTGCATCAAGCAAAATCCTGCAAGCCTAGAGAAATTCTGTAAAACATCAGAAAAATGTAGCAAGAGCAACTTTCAATTTCTCAGTTCTGTGCCTCCTACAAAACACTTTTAGTTTATGGAACCTTTCAATATCCCAGGTCACAAAGATGCACTGCTTTCCCTTGGGGAAACCTATTACATAAAGTAACACAGTATCATTGCTGGTAAAGTTTTCTGATATGTTATAAATTAATTTATTTCTTTCTCCCTTGTTATGCTTCTCTTCCTTCCAGTAATTTTGCTGTCCCTCTTTTATATCCACCTACTTGTCAGCGATTATCCTACTTATCTTTAGTCATTGCTTAGTGAACTGATACAAACTTTGCTCTTTCCACCTTTCCTTGTAATTAGATGTCTCTATTCTGGTAATCAATGTGTATTGCTCTGTCAATAGCTTTTGGGCATTGAAGTACCCAGAACAGAGAACAATAGTTTAGGTGTGGCATCTGTAGAGAAAGAAGAGCAGGGCTTGTTGCTACAGTGCTCCAATAAGGGTGTTTCATTGCCTTGCCAAAATCACATGCAGTTTGCCCTCTATTGTAACCCTTAGTGTTCCAGTGTTGCAGCTCTCTCTTTCCCATTAAGCACCTGTGGTTTGGATTATTTTCCTTCTCTCTCCCTGATCTCCTCAGGCACATTTTTTTTTACCAAGCTTAATGTTTCATTTGGGTAATTTCTTCCTTTTGTTTCAATTTCTCCAGCTCCTAGTTTGTTATTTCTCCTCCTTGGCTGCCTTTGAAAGTAGGCTCTCACATGCTCTCTGCTCATTCCTCCAAACTGCTCTAGATCTTTAATAAAGGTATTAATGAAACCAGAATAAACGATGGAACAATAACAGGCTCGCTGTAACACCCCTCCTGATACTTCTCTTACTGGGCACGTACTATGTTCCCCTTGCTGGGCATGTACCGCCAGGCATGGCCTGCAGCCAGTATTCACACACAGTTATGTCCACATCTACACCCTCATGAATTTATTTTGCCACTGTAAGAAATTCACAAGTTGCTCTACAAAATGCCCTCCTTACCATTTGGGCAGAACTGCATCTGGTGCCTTTCCTTTCTCCATCATCGTAATTTTAGCAAGCCAGCGTGCCCTAATATGCTTAATCATTTCCCATCACTCCTAACCCACAGTGCTCCTCTGTATTCTTTGCTTGGCAGCTCACCTGCTTTGCTTGTGCTCCTCAGCTTTACTTCACAGCATTTATCTCCAAAACCTTTCCCAATTCTCCACACACCAATATACATCCTTAACCTGTGGTGTATGCAGCCCTCCCAGGTCCCCCTCCAAGCTCACTGCAGTTTATAGGACCAGAGCCTCAGCTGCTATAAATTGTCATAGTGCCACAGAAATCAATTGAACTATGTGATTTGTTCACTAGCTGGGCATCTGGCTTGGATTTTATGAAAGGCCATTTGCCTGGACTGCAAATAGGGCACTGAACATCCCTGGGGCCAAGTGAACTTGGGGAATGAAGGAGAGAAAAAAAGGTATTGCAGAATAAGCCAGCTCTGGCAGCCAAAAGACCTGGAGGAGAGCCAGACAAGATAGAAAAAAACATCAGCATAGACTTCTGTACTCTGAAAATGCCACTAGTGTCCTCCCTGTAGAGGTCTCTCTGCTCCTTATTCTGGTCATACACCTAGTCCTTACACAAGCTCTTTTTCTTAGTATTGTGTCACCTTCCGTTCACTTGTATTACAGCAGTATCTCTGCTCAGGTAGCAAGACTCTTACTGCAAGGTGCAAGGTGCTGTATATGCACAAAAAGACCGAAAACTTACCCTAGAAACCTGCGCACCAGCTGCCACAGGCAGATACAGGCTGGGAGCAGAATACTATTGTCAAAAAAAAGAGCATGGACAGCTTGATAGGCTGTGAACCTGGCTCCTAAATGCTGGGAAACTTGCCTCTGTGGGCTCATCCTTCCTCTGCCTGCTTCCCTCCCTTCCTCGGGTCTCATCTTTTCATGATACTCCTTTTCTTATAGTGAATCTACTCTTGAAAACAACAATCTGATGGGATTTATTGCTCAGAAAAATAATACTATGATGCCAATCTGACATTTGCTGCAACCAGCTTGCTCCCTGCCTGTGTGCATTCCTCCTGATTTGCCCTGTGCATCTGATGCCTGGTAGGATCTGTAGGCAGAAGTGGTACCTACAGAGACTCTGGTGAACCAAATACAGCATGAATTACAGCACCTACCGAGAGAACAACTCACTTCTCAGCTGGCTCATAGGTGCTGCTGGAATATGTAGAAGCCATAATTAAACAAGACCCAAAGTGAATATGCAAGTGAAAAAGAGTCAGCATATTTTAACATCCCTGGAAGGCAAGGCTGCATGGTAATGGTACTCTTCCATGAGTTGTCATCATTAATCAAGATGCTTCCAAAGGCCTGGTCAGACTTAATTCACTCTAAGTTTAGTTACCAGAAAGAAAGATGGTAATAAGTGTGCCTTGTGTCTGTGGCTACCACTTTATGTCCTCCTTTTTCAGGGAGAAAAATGGGAAGCAGGAAAACACACCAAAGGGAAAATGCTGCCCAGTGCATAACCTAGCTGCTCTTTGTGAAATCTCATGTCCACTCTCCTAAAGATCCAGAAATCATTAAGTAACTCACTTCATGCTTTCCTTAGCATGAGACAAAGTGCCCTTTGGGACTCTCCAGCTTGCCACCAGTCCTGTGTGCCATCAGCCAGCTGCTGGGGACCATGGGCAGAAGCACTTAAACTGGAAAGGGGCCTTTGCTGCTCACCTCTAAGAAATAGTTTGTACTTGAGATGGAGAAAAGCTGAGGCTTCTAGGAATCATTAAGAAAGCACTGATGCATATAAGCTGTTGGGTTGTTGGTCATTTGGGCAGTCCTCAAGAGGCGTGGATGGGAGGGTGAGAAATGTGCCTTACACAACATATGTAAATGGCAACCAACTTTTCTTTTTTTTTACTTCTCTTGAGTGCAAAAGGCCTATAAAACAATTAGAGCTTAAAATTGGACTCCTGGCAGAGAACGAGAGAGGGAGTTTATGCCTTGTTAAGTGTAATCAGTCTGGTGATAAGGGGACAATTTCAGCTGTGTGAGATGTAATTACATCATAAACTCCACCTTACAAACAGGGCAAGCAGAGGTGAAAAGGTAAAGAGGGAGTAAAAGATGATGCCCTTTGGGGGACGTGGCAGAGGAGACTTTTCTGGACTTCATTTCCCAGGGAAAGTTTTCCAGCTGGAATGGGAGCTGTGAGTGTGCAGGAAAGGCACACTGGCACCTCAGGGCTGGAGTGTGCCCTTGCTCTGCGGGGAGACTGGACAGGGTGCCTTGCCATGGCTACACCTGAGTTTTCACATCTGCCAACTGAAGTGGGATGTTATTTTGGGAAGATTAAATATTAATCATGTTTCAGAAAACAGACAAACATTTCTTTGCGGCCTGAAGCTGGAGGAGAGTGTCTGCAGCCATGCTGCCAGCTGTGTAGGATGACAGCCAGCTGCAAAGAAAAAGGAGGCACAAATAACCCTCCACAGTGGTGGTGGCACATCTAGGCTGAGGACACAGCCTATCTGCAGGGACAGAGGCTGCAACATATCTCAGCACCACACTGCAGAGGACATGGCTGCCTGAACAAATGTCGGCATGCAGATCTGGAGCCAACTGCACACAGGTCCTAAGCCTCAAACAGGGCCCTCAAGATGTCCCATCAAAGGCCAGGTGCTGCAGAGATAAACACCAGCTTGTTGCTCTCCCAGGCAACAGTGGGAAAGGATCTCCTCCCTCCATGCAGGACATCCCACTAGGCACAGGGTAGGGGCCAGGCTCATGCATGGGGCTGGTTTGCCCTGGGACCAGCTTTGGCTGGCCCCATCCAGGTCAACACCTCAGAAAAGATGCTTAAAGCATATGTGGCTGCTTGGGTTTCATCAGGAAAAATGAGAAGCAAATATCTGGGAGGTGTTAACATTTGCTACTTTTGATAAATATGTTTTGGTGTGATGTTTGGAAATGAGGGAAACTGAGGAATAAAAGAGAATCAGCACACTGGAGGGACATGGGTTTATTTGTTTGAGAACAGTTTTCAGAAATCCAAGATTTCTCAGCTCAGGGACTTGAATTATTGACAAAAGATTAAAATAACCTTCGGAAATTATTCTTTTATAGTTCTGTCTCTCAAAAATAGGTGGCCTTTTTAAAAATGGTTGTTTCAGAAACTCTGGTCTCCATTACTGGTTTTGTTGCTAAAGACCTGCCTTATACACTAGAGAACTTCATCTGGTTCTGGGATCAAGAGTTCTAGTCTTTTCTTGTCACTGACATGCTGCATGGTATTAGATAAATCACTTAACCTTTCTGTGACATACTTTCCCATCTGTAAAATGAGGTTGATAATCATATTTGCTTACTTCACAAAAGTGTTAGGAGAATGAATTATCACTGGTTTTATAACCATTTATATCTCTCTCTGGGGCAAAGACTGCTTTTTTTTTTTTCTGTGCTCATGCAACAGCACAGGAGTCCTGCTCTGTAATGGATGTTCTTACGTGCTATTATGTTATAGAAAGATAAAAATTAAATATAGCTTCTGACAGTGCAGCAAACAGGGTTTGCAAGTATAGTAAATAGTGGGTTAGATTAAAAGAATCATAGAATCATGGAATGGTTTGGATTTGAAGGAACCTCAAAGATCACCTAGTTGCATTCCCCCTACCACGCGCAGGGACACCTTCCACTAGATAGGTTGCTCAAAGGCCCATCCAACCTGGCCTTGAACACTTCCAGGGATAGGACATCCACAGCCTCTCTGGGCAACCTGTTTCAGTGCCTCACCATCCTCAGAGTGAAGAAATTCTTCCTTATGTCTAATCTAAATCTACCCTCTTTCAGTTTAAAGCCATTACCTCTTGTTCCTGTAAAAAGTCCCTCTCCATCTTTCCTGTAGACCTCCTTTAGCTACTGGAAGGCTGCTATAAGCTCTTCTTTCTCTTCTCCAGGCTGAGGAAGCCCAACTCTCTCAGCCTGTCTTCATAGGAGAGGTGTTCCAGGCCTCTGATCATCTTCGTGGCCCTCCTTTGAACTCGCTCCGCAGGTCTATGTCATTCTTGTGTTGGGGGCCCCAAAGCTGAATGCAGTACTCCAGGTGGAGTCTCACAAGAGTTGAGTAAAGGGGGATTCTTTTTTTTTTTGGTGCTGAAGAAATGATTAATTAAGTGTAGTGATAGAACCCTGAAATGTAACCCTGTCTCAGAGTGGACACTGTAACTCTCCTCCAGCAATCACTCTTTCATAAAGGACATGGAAAAATGATTAATGTTTATACAACGCTATGAATAGATTGTTATTATTATTATTACTCAATTTGAGTGCTAGGAGGCTTTGGGGAAGACCAAATTGCATTAAGAGCTTTACAAGCCTGAAGCTGGAAATAGTCTTCACCCTTGAGGGTAGAAGAGACAAAGCATGAACTTGAGGTTAAAAGCCATAAACCATGACAAGGGAAGTAGAGACACACTTGTCCAAGGACACAATGGGTCACTGACAGAGACAGGAATTCCCAGGCTAATGTTGTTTCAAGCCATCCATGTCACCGCCTCCGTGGGAATATCATTCATGTGCTGTTCTTGTATGACAGGTCACTTTCATTCATACAGGCTTGTTGTTTTCACTAGGAACAGCCATGAAAATGCATACTGGCCAGTCTGGAGTGGGGACCATCACTGGCAATAGTCAGTGCAACCTCGTGTAGTGCCTGATGCTGCCCTCTGAGACAGCAACAGAGACTGCCAGAGACTTCTGTGCATTTCTCAGGTCCAATTCAGTCACGAGTAAGTAGCTCAGCACTTACTGACATATTACATTTAAAGACACTAATTAGTCCCTGATGCTGTCTACAAGGAAAGACTTAAGCTGCAAGCAGGTTAACACAGTTTCACAGGATGGCAGTGAAGCAGCCTGGATTGAACCCTCCTGTGAATCATTACTGCCACAAATGCAGTATCATGTAGGACTGATCATAAATACTTTGGGAAGTCTAGGGCTGACATCATTAGGCATCTACTTGAGGCATCCACCTTATGACTGGCTCAGTCCTTCATACTCATGCACGTCATTTTGCTCCAGCACAGAAAGAGAAAGAGGAAGCAAGGTCCCTAGTTTATGGACAGAGAACTCCAGCAGGGTTAAGATGAGGCTATGTCAGTGCTTTGGGTCTCAGAAGTGCTTCCCAGCTCTTGGCTTTAGTTTGGGGTGAGACCCTAAGTGTATACATAGCCTCCCTACTGCAGATCATTCCCAGTGATGGGGGGCCCTGAACTGGAGAGGAGCCTCAGTGTGCTCTAATATGACTCTTGACTAGACACCTGCAGGGCCATGGCTCTAAGGAAGGGCATCAACCCCCAAATCTGAATGTGACCTCAGTGGCTTCCCCAAAGACATAACAGGAGTAATCAGCTGTGCCAAGAGGACAACTCATGCAGAATTGCTGATCTCATGTCAAAGCCACCTTGTCACCATCTCTTGCCTCAAGAAGGATAGTTTTTGTCATTTTCCTGAAATGGCAGGACCATGATTTTCAGGAGCTTTAATGACCTTTCTCAGTTTGACTTTCCAGAGTGTTTAAGGAAGATTTACACCCTGGAGGATGGGCTTTCCCTGCCAAAGTCACCAGGGACGGAGATCAACAGCTGGGGTTATGAGGAGAAACACTAACTAGACATTACCTCATGGAATTCTGGGTAAGTCTTGTCCAATCTGAATGTGATCACTTCTGGACTGTGAGCTGTAGTGAGACCTGCAGGAAAATCCTTGTTGTTTGATAGACAGCCAAAGCCTCATCACCTAGCCTCACAGTAATATGTTACATACCATTAGCGTTTCATGGCTGAGAAATGAAAGCACAGAGCAGGCTCAGAGGCCAATAACTAGCATCATTAGGGCTGCCTGGTGTGGGATGCATGGTCTGTGAAGGGGATTGGGCAGTCCTCAGTGTCACAGCCACTGTCAGCATCAAAGCTGCATCCCACTCTGCCTCGGCCCCATGGCACTGTGGAGGATCTGGTGACAGCAGGAGGCTATCACCTCGACAGAAGTGTGATGAACCCTGCCTATGTCTCACAAGTAGCAGGGGGGTGTGGGGGTAGAAGCAAAATGTGAGGTTATGAGAATGAGAATTGGAGATGGCGAGCAGTGATTGTGCAGGTTGCCTGCAGTGCTGCCTGATCCTGAGGCAGGCTCCAGCTGCCAGATGAGCAGGAGTTGTAGGACTGCATGGATTCTCCGGTTATGTCACCCACGTACAAAGTATGCTCGTGTGCGGAAAATTTAGAAGGAAACATTTTTAGTTGCACGCTTGCAAAAAACCTTCCAAACCCAAAGCCAGTGAAAGTGCACTGTATTTTTGTCACTGATAGTTCTTGCCCAGCCTGAAGACATCTCAGCTTGGTGTTGCTGTGATGTCCCTGGGACAGTGCTTGCATCAGGACTGGAGACCCCTGCTGCCTATGCTCCCTGCGCTGTCCTCTTCTGCAGGGGAAAAAACCAAAGAAATCTGACAGCAGCTGGAGAAAAGCCCAAAAAATCGAAATCTGCCATCAGCATGGGAAAGGAACAAAGAGAGAAATTATGGCACGCAGTCCTGACACAGCTATTTCTTGGCAGGAGACAAGTGTCTGTGCATCTCAGATAACTTCCCAGAGAAAATAAGCGATATCAAAGCTCAATGGAGGGGAGCAAGGAGCTTGAAGACAAAGGCCCCATCCTTCTAGTGACCTTTGAGGGAAAATGGATGTCTTTGCTGCCCAGACTGGCATGTCTGACCAGCTTGTTTCCCCATTCTTTCCAGATCTCCCCAGCAGTGATTTAGGAGGTCTATTTCTTCACCCTACTGTCTCAGATGAAATCAGTGGCTGAAGGAGGCAATGCCTCCAGGAGCAGAATTGAATCTGATAGCGATGCCATCACTTCACTCCCTGTGCTGCTATCTGGTGAAAAATCAGGGGCCAGTACGATTGATCCCAGCTGGACATGCAGCCCTACAGTTGGCTTTTCAAGATTTCTAAATATTTAGTCACATTACCTGAGCATACTCGGTGCTTTCCTGATTTATGTACCCAAGCCTTTTTCATTCTCAGGCAAGGCAAAAGTTGAACATACTGCTTTGACTGTAACTGTTAAAAGGAGTCTGCCTTTGGGCTGAAACAAAACATCAGGAAATCCTTAAAAAAACTCCCAGCACTGTCAGAAAAGTGACAAGAGACTGAAGCAAGGGCTTTATAATGGAGTGACTCTTCCAATCAATTGGTGTGAGTTAATTAATTAATTGCTATAGTTGCAATGACATTCCCTCTGGCTGAGTAGTCAGGAAATCAGCCACCTGAGGCTCTTAGGGAGTTAATTGCCTTAAACTTTTTTAAAGCAGAGTGATAAAACCATTTTTAAAATGCCATCAATGCACATTTCTTGTCTTTTGGGATCTTGCAAACCAATTCTTCATTTTGCAGAACAAAACCTTTAGAGTTTTACTTGGAACAATAGAGTAATAGAGACAGATGAGGTGGAGAAACAGGGAGCAAACTGAAATACAAGCTCTATATCTTCTGAAACAGGAGCCATGCTGGTGAATTTGAAATACGCTGAAGCACTCTCCAAACTTTCAATGTCCATCCAGACTCCTGTTCTTTCTTAAGTGTTTTTTATCCAGCGGGTGTTGGAGCTTCCCTACTCTCTTGGAGTTGCTCTTCTCTTTTAAGCTTTTTCTTTTGTTCAACCTGATTTTATCTTAAAGAAGTGTTGGCAGAAATGAGAGAACTATTCTGGGAAGAGCAGAAACCTTCCTCCCTCCCCTTTCACAGATACCTGTTTCTCAGGCTGAAGTTGCTCTTGTCTGTGCTTTAGACCTCCCTCCAAAGTGAGGTCTTTGAGACCTTTTGAGGACAGTTGGTCCTTAGTCAGTGGAAGTGGGTATTTTTGGCTGGATCCCCTACAGGCATCCTTCTAAGGAGGCAAAGTGGAGGCCTTTGACAGATGTAAAGCTGTCCTGAGGCAAAACTAGCCCTGTTCCAGCAGTGGCAAAATCACTGTCAGATAAGCGAAGACTAAACCTGTGGTGCATCTGGCTCGCTGCCTCTGAGGCTGTTCATCTCTTGTGCTTTCTCTGCACACCTTGCTTGTTTGTCTGTGGCTGCAACACCTCAGTTTGCTCCAGGTGGCTGCCTTCATTTCTCCTGCCCAGGGCTCCCATCTGTACCCTGCAAGGTTTTGACACCCTGCCAAGTGATGAAGCAGGGGAAAGAAAATTCCCACTTGGACTTCAGTACTCTGAGGACTCCTTAGCCAGTGCCTGCTAGAAAAATTCACCTTCTCTTAATATTTCTAATTGGAAACAATCCACAAAAACCTGAGCTGGAATAAAGAAATGAAAGGAAAGAAACAACTTTGCCCCTCAAAAGTTCATCATATGAGAGACAGTGAGTGCATATAGAAGAAACAGGCATTCAAAACCCAATGATATCAATTCTCATCATTTTGATCACAGTTGTTTTACCATGGTTATTTCTTTTTTTTTTTCCTCATAAAGCCCTAGCCCTTTGAGTCCTATTATTATAACATAATCTCAAGGTTTGTTAAAAACGAAGAGAGCCTTGCCCTTCAGATGATGGAGGAAAGCTTGAAATTGTTAGCCTCGTAGCCCCAGAAATGAGAAGAAAACTAAAAGAGATTCATGTTTTAAATCATACTTTTAAACATTCCAAAGATTTTATAGGTCCAGATTCATAATTTTCTTATTGCTTGAGGTGGCAAAACTGGTATTTCCTCCCTTTACAAGCACAAAGCATTCCTGGTCTCCAAGAGCCTTTTGGGGAGGTGATTAGGGGCTGGATGTCTCAGATCTCCCCGCTGCAGCCCTGACATGGGCTCCCAGCAAGGCACACCACGGTTCTCAGATGCGAACAGCCGTTTGTCCCTTCTATCTTATCTATCAGTCACTTTGTGTGTGAGCACATACATATATTATTAAATATAAATACAAACCCCAAGCACACATTTTTATCCTTAAGTAATAAAATCTAATGGAAGAATTTACAGTCATGGGTTATAAAGCAATAATAGTTGTAAAATCATTTAGCAGGGTTCAAATACAGGTGAAAGCAGAAGTTCAGAAGTTCAGCAGTTCAGCAGCATCTAAATACATTTCCTGGCAGTTTCCTATGACAAACAGCAAATCTCCTATTGACATCGTACCAGTAACAAAAGCCCAGAACTACTCTAAGCTGCTCCACTTGTATTTTCAAGTTCATAGCTTGTTCAGTTTTATTACTTTTTAAGTGCACTTTCTACAGATCAGGTTATTCGGGGGGTAGTAGAAAGGACTGACTGAAAAGGTCACTGAATAGACAACAAAACCCCAAATTTCAGCATGGTACCCCTCCAGCCCCAAGAAGAGGGACTCATCTTCTGACTGGGAACATAACACAGACACATAACACATCACAGATGGAGACCATTGGCATTACCTGGGGGAAAATGAGTGGTGCAAGCAGGTCTGGGCCATATTTTCACTGGTACCTAGTGCCTCTCCAAGTAGACTTAGATGATGCCATTAAAATGCTTATGTGTATATTGCTAATATTGCAGTTTCTGCCATTTCTAACAAGTAGTACTTTCTAGCAATTACTGCTTACTACATATAGCCATTCTAAGTTGGGCAACAGCTTTGCTGAATGTCTTCACCATGCCAAGGCATAAAATACTTTCTCTGTCCTTAAGAAACCGAGCCCGTCTTCTTGTGCCTCTGTTGCTCATTGGTTTAAGAATGGAAACAACTAAAATCTAGGCTTCAGAAATCACATGAAGAACGTCAGAGAGCTGGCCCTAGACTCCAGGTCCCTCTTGCCATGTGATGCCTACCCAAAACACTGAGACAGGAACTGTGTAGGAACCCCACAGCTGTTGTTAGCTCTGCTTCTCCTGCTGCATTACTTAACTTCCCACCTGAACTTTACCCTAATGATGGAGGCAGATAATAAGTTATAAGGTTGCTCACTGGATAAGAAGATAACTTTGCCCTATGCTTCATTTCATAATTATTTTTTAAAAAATAAAAAATTCCCTTACTTTCTCTCAACGAAAAAGGACTCAATTTCTCCAGGGAGCATTTCTCAGTGGGCTAGCAGAAAGGAGGTATATACAATACATAAAACACAAGAACAAGAACTTTAGCATTTCTTGATCCTTGACGCTTTTTAACTTAGCTAACCTTGGCAATCTAAACTACTTACAGAGAATCAAGGCTGTGCTTCCAAAGAAGCCCCAGTTACTGGCATATCTGAAGAAATATAGCCACTTCCTCAAGACTCATGTTTTTCCTGAGAATTTGTGAAGTTCCTTGTCATAATAGTGTGCATAAAACTTATCTAAATGGCCTATGCTGTTATTGTAACAGGCTGCCATTTTGTTGCTGTGATATTTCCACACCCTTGAATACCTGCTGTGCTGAAGCAGGCAGTCAAACAGCTAATCCCCCAGCAAACAGCCAATTAGTCCTTCTGCGCATACAAATGCATTATCTTTTCCTGTGTTGTCCTCTGCACTAACATTGTGGTGGGGAACAAGCTGTCCAGAGCAGCTTTCTGATGGGCTATCAGGGAGATTTAGAGGACACCATGTCCAGGCAGTGGCTCAGAAAAGTGTTGAAACCTTTCGTTGGTGGAAGTGAGGATGGCATCTCTGTTCTGCCTGGGGAAGGCTGAGAGCAGGAGAGGGGTTGGTTTCTCACATGGCCAGGCAGTCATTTTTTGAGGTTGTTTGGAAAAACATCAGAGAAAGCTTTAGTTCTGGAGGCAGTTAACGCATCAGCAGTTTTACTTTCTTTTGTCTATTTTGCTCCCTCTGCCTTCCCTCTTTATTTCTTATGCTCTGTGCTGTTTCTTTCTCCCTTTAGTCCTAATTCCTATTGTGAGTTGTTTTTCCTCTGCCCAGCCATTTCCTCAAGGACAGGTCATGGAAACTACGCACGGGGTCACTGGCTGGAGAAAAAAGGCATCTCTGTGGATTACCCCCATGCTGCACCCAACAGAGACCTGTTCTGAGACTTTATGCATTCTTGCCTGCAGAGAAATGGTGCTAGGCACAAAGTAAACTTGCAAGGCCAGTTTCTTGGAAGACAGGCAGAGTCAGCATTTCAGCTGCCTGGAGGGCTTTGGTCCCTCCCTCTGTATACTGTCCTCCATTACATGCCTGTGCTCCTGGCTAGAGAACCTTCAAACATTTTTTTTGCAGAGGATCATCAGCTGCGAAACACACAGACCAAGATTTTCTACCCTCCTGGGATGGGATGGGAGGTTGATGGGTTGGGTTTTTGGTGCAGCAGGGTAAATCAAGAGGGGACAGTTTCCTGCAAAAAGATCCCGAGCCCAGTTTTCAGGGTCACAAGCAGACTGAACTGTGCCAGTGCCAACAGAACTGTGCCCTTGCCTACAGAGAGCCTGGCCCTTCATCCTTCAGGGATCTGATTAACCCCACAACTATTTGCTTCCTGACATTAATTACCTACCTGTGGTTTTGCCCTCTTTTTCTCATATATGCCCTTATCCTCCTTCAGTAAAATCTTCCAGCTGGCTGTAAGATTTCTTAGTGCAGTCAGGTGACCTGAGACTGTACCCTGGGAGAAGAAAACAAGAAAAGCCTTCCACAATTTGCATCTCCCCCTCCCCAGGATCTCCAGGTAGTCCAATTTACCTAGGGGAACATCTCTACTCTCTAAGTACTACTGTGTGAGGCAATTGGGACAAAACAGCTCCTGCAGCTTCATAAACAGCACTACACGCATGATGCCTCATGCACTCAGGGCAAATGTTTATAGAAAAATTTAGCACTGACTCAAGCAGATTAACAATTGGTTGCAGCTTTTTATCCACATTCTTCTTATCCTCCAGTACATCATGAACCAGTGAGCAAGCTGTTGACATCACAAGAGATCAGACCTTACCAGCTCAGCAGTAGCTCTTATCACTGTGGACGTCAGAACCTGCAAGTGGAAATTGGCGGCACACACTGGGGCTTGTTGTAAGTGCTTGTGGGGGCTTTATTTCCTATCCTGGCAGATGTCAGATACAGTGGGACAACATACTGGCAAGGAGAAAACAAGAAAGCATTATGGGTGGGATAGCAGGTATCTAATCCCCTCATATGCAGGGACCTTTGTGATAGATTCCCAAGGAAGCAATTTGTGATGGGTCAGTTTAGACTACAAAAATTAGCTCCCCCTGCAATTAGGAAGGCCTCTTTATGGAGTGGTTTAGAGCAACTAAAATGGTGCCCATGTCTGTGCAAGACCTGCTGAGAGAGCCTGAAGTTGTATCTAATATGTGAGGCTGAGTTCCAACCACAGCACCTCCAGGGATCTTGGTGTCCCGATACTTTAAATATACCAGGTAGCATCACACTTAAGCAAATGCTAAGAATACACTATACAGTGCTGCTTCTTAGGGAATTGAAATAATTATCCCTATCTTCATCAAGGAACACAAGAAAACTTTTATTGAACAGACACAGAAGCAGAAGTTGGAGAAACTGCTCATGCTATATGCTTTGGTCTGTAAAGGGGTTGGTAAGTGTGGTAATGTTTCTCATACCAGTGGTTCCCACTGAGGGACTTGAGGGTTAAACCTTTTATGGGCTGCCTTATTTTCCCTTATTTAGCTCCATGCTCCATTTCAGCCCTGCCAACACCCCAACTGGTTTACGACCTCCCTCAAATAATGTCTTGGAACTCCAGAGCTGTTAGGAGCTGTTGTATAATTGTAAATGAGTTAAGCTGGTCGGGAGCCTAATTGTTGCTAAATGACTCTTTTGTCTCATATAGATAGCAGGAAGGCCTCTCTGCTACCATCCCACGTGTACAGTGCAGGACTGGGGTCATGTAGCAGATGACTGGTTAAAAAAAAAATAATACAAAAGATTCTGGTCTGTGTGGTCAGTCAGATACCCATTTCCAGTCTGTGGAGCTAACTGAGCTTCTTGAGGTATTTAATAGGTTGGTGTTGCTCAGTGGGTTTGGGGGGTGCTTACCTTCAAGAGCAGGGCATGGATGCCAGGCACTCTCTCCTGCTCAGCTACACTTCCCAGACTCTGTGGAAATTCAGATTATTTGTATTTTACAACCTTTATTTCCTGATACCTTGATATTGCTAAGGACCTTTAAGTGCAGCTCCACACAGAGTGTATGGCATGTGCAGGTCATTGCTAAATTGCACTTTCCAATTAGCACTTACTATACCAATTGTGCTGAGAGGGAGCTGGGATCCTCCTGAGCTGTTCCCAGGTAGTAAAACCTGTACAATGAGCAATTTGATGAAGTGAGTTTCCTTTTCCCAATTTTTTCACCTAACTGGCAGAGCAGGGTAGTGCTCTCTGCTATACGAGCAGACATCTCTTGGGGAAGCAGTAGAGCAAGCTGTCCAGGTCCATACACTGAATCTACAGGGAAATGGTAAATATTTACAGGAGTGAAGCCAGGCTCTAAGGCAGAGTCACAGCTTCTAAGTGGTGCTGCTCACAGAAATGTAAAAGCAAGGATTGGTGGGGTGTATATCACACATAATGCTGTTACTGGCAGCGCTCAGGGTGTGTGGCTTTGCACCAAACTTCCCCAATGACTGCCAGTCCCCTATAAGTGTTCTGCCTCGCCAGCTAAAATGTTTAGGAACAGCATCTGTTGAGAGGTAGGATCACTCTGGGCCAGGCTTTGTATGGCACGTGTTTCTTGGTATGTGAGGAGACACAGATGCATTGCATACAATTTCTACTGAGGGGCAAGTACCACACTGAATGTCCTTTCAGATGGCAGGAAACTCAAAGTATGGAACAACACATAGCAAATTATTTATTTTGCAAAGGAAAATTCCAACTCTTAGGTTGGAAAAAAGCCATAGTTTTGTTTTATTTCTCCATGGTGTTTTTGAGTGGCATGTGAGAATTGCCACTGTGGTGGGTAATGCAACTATTGCTTAGAGCAAGTGTTAAAGTTATCGGGCTTTTTAGCTCAATTTTGTCACAAAGGAAAAAAAGTGATGTGAAAAGTAAGATAAAACTTTAGTCTATAATAGGATAAATGGGGCACTGCTTAGATTAAGCCATAGTACTGAAGCAGCATTGATTCTGGGTGGGAGAACTGCATGCAGTTGCAGAGCTCAGCAATAGGAAGGCAGCTGTGACGCTTTTGGTTAATGAACACATTCCTGCTGCCATCAGTCTAGGCACTGCCTTTACACTACCCAGCTAATAAGGGAGAACAAGGTTGCTTTGAGTTTTTAATATATTTCCTACCTAATGTGTTGCTTCCATTTGAGTTTGGCTTTGAGCACCAGGTATTTTTTCTAGCCTCAGAAGAAAACTCTAGGGTTTTGAATCCATTTTTGCTTGGGGAAAAGAAGCCATTAGCGGAGCCTTGTGCGAAAGCTAGCATTCACACAGGGTGGTGGCTTTCTGCTCATTGTGATGCTGCGAGACGTAGCAAGATAAATCATTTTAATCACAGAGCTAGCGGAGAACGTTGCTTTCTCCCCTCAGATTTCCAGATGACCCAGGTGTAACAATGAAAGAAATAATCCCTTGAAAGGGTAGCTGCTTCAGCAGCAAGATTTAATACATCATAGGATGGAAATATATGGGAAACATCTGTCAATGCGTCGGCATTTTAAAACAAGGAGAGGAAAAAAAATAAAAAAACAACCAACAAAAAAACATCCAAGTAGATAAAATGGAGCCTGGCTGAGACAAGGCATCCAGCAAGGACACTGATTTGCTTTTGCCTAGATTTCTCAAGCCATAAACTTGCTTTGTTGCCCCCTTGTTCTGTATTAACTCCTCAGTGCTCCCAGGAGACTCTGCCTGAAATATCCGAGGTCAATTTACAGCAGGGCAATTCCAGAAGGCTTTGTAGGAAACTTTGAAAGCACCCTGGTGGGCTTCAGGTACTTCAATTATTTTCCTAGATGAGGCAGCAGTCTATGGAGAAAAGGTGAACTGAAGCAGTGCTGTGTAAGAAGGCACAGAGGGCACTACCCACTAGCAGTAGTTCACAGCTGATGCGCTGTACATGTCTGGGGAGCCCAAGCGCTTGGTAAGTGCTGTCTCCCATTTTCAAGGATACTTGCCCACATAGTGGTGCCAGAGCAAGATCACTGGGAAGGGAACCCAGCATCCAAATTGTGTAAAATGTTTCCAAGTTTATGTAGGTGGTCGACTTTCCTGGTGAATGTGGACTGCCTTTCTGTAGGAAAGAGATGGTGGGAGGAAACTCTTCCCAATATGCCCACCTCTCTCTCTCCAGGGCTGGAGAGTGGCTATCTGGTGAAAGGCTTCCTAGAACAGGGAGATGATGTCCTAAGAAAGTGAATACAAAGCTGTTAAGAAGTTAATAAACCAGAGCACAGCCAGTTACTTCTCCTTGGAGTACATGCAGAGTAACTTGTAACCCTGTAATGCCAGCTACTCATCGCTTGGGCATGGTGGTTGCTGGCATTTCTGGAGAAACTTTCCTTTTCCTAAACTTATCTAGGTGATTTCTTCTGAATCTTCACTTGTGAGCATGATGCAGGTGAGCAGCCTGGGGGCTGGGAAAAAAGATCCTTTGGGGATCAGCCAAGGCAAAGGACTTTGGTTTCTAACTTTTGTTAGTGTGTTCTGGACACCACCAGAAGCTTTTCTGCTTGCATTGTGTTTAGACAGTGAAACTCATCACTGTCAACAGAGAAACTCTGAGGCCTGCCTGACCTTCTCAGAGTTTTTTCAAGTCGATCTTTATTGGCACATAGATCTCAAAATTGACAGCATGTGCAGGGAGAGATTCTATTCAGTTCAAGTATGGGCAAAAGGGGAGTAAGAAAGGAGATACATGCGACACAGGCACACACAGGCTATGTCCAGGGAGACATCTCTAGGCCACCTGAACCAAGGGGAGGATACCTTTGCTCAGATGCAGCTCCTGAGCCTAAGTAGCGTGCAGACTGAACCTGGCTGGTGTCTTGCCAGGTTATTGCTTTGAATTGGCCTAAACTAAGCATACCTCGACTGTCATGCCAGCTTACTATGAGGTGACATTTAGCATGACCAGTGTCTGTGCTCTACGCTGTGTAAAAATGTCAGCAAGCCAAATGTAATCTGTTTGATTTATTTAGCACCTGCACTCCTGTTTTTAATTTTTTTACAGTGGAAACTTGTAATGAGTTTAGTGAGTTAAAATCAGATTTCCAAAGGTAGCTCTTCACTGCCAGCAAAAGACGAAAAAAAAAAATCAAGACTTTCTTGTCTACTGGTAGAAAATACTTTCCATCACCCCTAGGGAACTGTGCCTACTGGAGACTGTGAGTGATTCTGGAAGCAGCAGGTAGGCAAATCACTTATTTTATTAGCTATATTTTGCAGCCTAGTATGTTTGTACAGTAAAACATAATTTGCATAAAGTCAATGGCTGATGCTGTGCTTTTTATCATGGACTGCTATTTTTTACAGCTGCTTTTTTAAGTGTCAGCACTGAGCATTTTTTGGTGTCATCATCTGCACTTTACATTGCTATGTGTAGCGATGTAAGTGTTCCAAAGCTTTGTACTGTGACGGGGATGTCACAGTTACCTGGGAGAAATGGAACCACACTTTGAACATTTTTCACTCTTTGCATGGCCACATTTATGGTGTTTGTAAAATTCAATGTGATTTTATGGCGTTTGTAAAATAGTGTCATTTTATGGCAGTTGGGAAGTGCTGTGATTTCAATGAAAAATGGACTACACTGGTTTCAGTGGGAGGGTTTTCCAATGCCACCAAGGGATGAAAAAACACATCCAAACTTTCTGAGCATAACAGAAAACTCTTTTGAGGACAGCAGCAATTAAAGTATTTTCAGCCTTTAGCATGTAAGTGATTATTCTTTTTGTGGTAAACAGTATTTGCTGATTTGAATGATATGTATAAGAAAAAAGTGCAGCAAGAAAACCTCTGTAGTTAAAAATTTTAATAAAGCAGAACCTCAAGGAAATTATGTATTTATAGTCATACACATATGTAAAGGAGTAATCATGTTCAAAGGCTGCTAAGTCCCTTATGTCGATAATGGTAAAATTTAGTTCTGTGCAAAGGACTGGAGAAGGGGCTTTGGGGCTTGTCTCTGCTTAGTATCCTCCATGTTAATTTGTCCCTATTTGCAGGATGTTAATGGTCCTGTTTGTCAGAATTAAACAGGAGTGTCATCAAAATACTGCAGTCATTTTTATTCTTTGCAGTTGTGTAACCTTTAATAACTATGGACAACTCCCCCACCTCACCTCCCCTTATTGCAGGCTTCACTCTTAGCCATAATTGGAGAAAAATCCAGAGAGGGTCTGGAGGTGAGGTTTGTTAGAGCTGCTAATTAGCTGATGCCATCACATCAAAATTATAATCCAATTCCTTGGAGGACTCCAGAGACTCTTCTCCCCTGCTCTGAGACACGTGCTGAAAACAGGGGCAAATGATTAGTGCTGACACCCTCCAGTTCCCTCACTGAACAGTCTGGCACAGAGTGGTTGGTTTAAGGGCCTTGGCTTGAATTAAAGAGTTTTCATTCAAGGTTTGTGGGGTTTTTTTGTTAAAAAGATTCCCTGACTAGTTCAACGGAATGTGAAATTTGATGAGGGAAATTTCCTCTCCAGAGCTTCTCATTTTGGGAGGAAGGGAAAAACAACAGCAGCGCTGCTGATGATAAAACTCAATTAGAGTTGAACTACCATTGATTGTTTTGATTTCATTTGTGTTTATCTTTTAATTAAGCTATCCTCATCTGATTTTTATTTTTTTTAAAAAGATTTTTTTGTCCTCTTTCTCTACGTATGAGTCAGGAGCAGGTGTTGTGTGAGCCTGAATGAAAATGTACAGTGACGCATCCCTTATTTGCCATGCTGTATGATGAAGACAGCCTTCTAAGAAGGGTAAAATATATATGTTACATTGAGGACAATATCCAGACTATGCCTAATAAAGGCATCGAGGAGACATAGTTTTGTGTCCACATCTGGGCTGCCTGAATTAGGTAGTCTCCCTATAGACTCTATGGAGAGATTCAGGCATGCTTGAAGCTCAAAAGCCTCTGCCACTTAAACATGGTACATAATCTGTCTCAGAGGTAGCAGTAGCTAGCATTGCTGAGGGTATCGGCCATCACCAGCACTGACCATGTTATCTTTGCCTCTGCTGCAATTCCCAGGCAAAACGCCATAGCTGGACCATAGACCTACTGATTACAGCTTTTATTCACCAAGAGGTGGGCCCTAAGTTTTCTCTGTCTGGAGGAAGTTGCAGTCCACAACTCTGGTATGGGAGAAGAGGGTAATCCCTTTTCAGGCTGGGTCATGGTGCAGAGAGGAATGCAAAGGCCATGGGGTCAGAAGGAGAGCAAACATCAAGGAGCCCAATGAGGACCTACTGGTCAGGGTAGTCTGCTGGGAGAAGCAGGATTGGGGTTCATCTCCTTGATCAGCATCCTCCCCATGGAAAACGAAGGCACAAGATTAATTTTGTTTCTCATAAATACTTACACTAAGAACCAGTTATTGCATAACAGTGTGATAAAACATTTCCTAGGCTAGTGCTGTGTGCTGCAACAGATCCTACAAGAGCTGAGCAGACTTGGAGGAACTAATTTTCATAGCTCCTTCAGCACTATTGTTCATTGTAACATGAGTATAAATTTAACTTTATTAAAGCAACATTTCTAAGGTAGCTCAGCTAAACACAGAAAATACAAGACACCACCACGCGTTGTTGTTTTCATAAAGACAGCAGCTTTAATATTGGACAGCAATAAATTGCCTGGAATGATATCAAGTCCTGGAACGCTGTGTTAATGCTGGTCTGTACTTGAGTAACTCCCAGTGCAACATCAACGGGCCTCCGGCTGTAGTTTTTTACAGCAAGTAGGTTTTAAAGGTTGTTTTTTTTCCAGCATACACCAATCTCTGGTTCTGCCAAAGGCAATGGATGTTTTCCTGTTGATAACAACAGGGACTGAACCAGACTCCCACAGCCAGACTCACCATCGTTCCTGGAGCCAACCCTAGCACCCAGTTACAAAGTGTTGAACAGAAGATTTTTATGAGGTATAGATCAAAAGGCAGTGTTTGCCACATAGCACCCTACTTGTTTTGTGACTGGTTGTAGGAAACTACTTGTTTTATGCATAGTTTGTGGGTTTCAAGAGTCAGCATAGGCTCATGGCACCTGGGGACCATTTTGGATACTTGGGGGTCGAAAATGGATCTTCTTTTTCATAAGTCACCTTGAATCCACCTCAGACTTCAGTCAGTTCTCAAAGAGTCTGGGTGAAAAGTGGGTGTACTGTGACTACGCAGGGAGTCAGGTGTTTGTGCAGGATGAGGAGATATTCTGATTTTTCTGTTCTGAAATACGCATAGGGAGGAGGCTGTGACTGTTTTGCACGGAGGAGGAAAAGGATAGTCTCAGTCATGGAGGGTTTCTGGCGGCTGGGGAGACACCACAACTGTCTCACTTGACACAGCTCTCACAACTTGACATCACAAGATCATGCCAAGGACAGAGAGGCTGCCATTGAGAAATGACAGCATGTCGAGTTGTTTGCTTGAGCTGAATGGATGAACAGAAATAATCTGATGCACACAACACAATGAGGAATAGCACATGGTGAAAACATCCAGTGCTAACCATCTGAGCACTTTCTGGTACTAGTCTGGGTGTACATTTGATATTTGATTGAGTATGGCTGTTTTTGTGTTCTTTCACTCCCAGTTTCTATAAAATAAGCAGTTTTATCAGTGAAATTTATCTTTTGGCCCAGTAGACTCTAACCAATTTCATTCAGTAATGCACACATACATATGCATTCACATTTAAAAATTCACATACACTCATCAGATATAGCTATCTATATATTATTCTATTACTGCCTTTTAGTAACATAGGATATAATTAGATAATAAAATACGTCCTAATCTGGTCGAGTTTTTTCCATCAGTCAATGAGAGTTTATAGTTCTCTGCTCTCCATAGCACAAAGGATTGTTACCCTCTTCACCATTCACCCCTCTCCAGTGATGCTCTGCACAACACCACAAGCAAAAGCTGAGTAAAGGGGAAGCTATCCAGGTAGATAAATTGGAGACAGAAAAGGGAAGGAAACCCCAAGCAGGTGGAGTGAATCCTCAGCTCTTTCCCCTTTTGTGCTTCCATTGTGGCAGATTCCTTAATTAAGTGATTGCACAATGTTTTTTTTTCCCAGTTGGATCAGACTTCATTGAATGCACAGGATGGAAGGACTTAGTTAGAACTTATTTTATTCTCTTTATTATTAATTGTGAGCTTTCAGGCTCTTCCTACTCTGGTGTCAGAAGTCTTCCCAGCTCACTGGGCTCTCTGCAGTGCTTCATCTCGGGGTGTCTCAACCCTAGAGACTCATGTCTTGCAAGGATATGCAATCCCTATAGTGCAGACAGGAACTGGGGCACAGGCTGGTAAAGGCTGGGAGCACTGCTGAGTTTGACATGCCACTGTCAGAATTTGGGGATCTTATTTTTGCTGCCAGGCAGTGCCAAATGGTGCTGTAGTATGATCCAGCCAAGCATGGCATGTGGAAAAAGAGCCTTACACGAGTGAAACCTGAAGTTCAAGCCATTGGTTGAGCAGCCCATAGGAACAGGTAGGGCCAAATCTGCCCCTAACCCCGCCTCAGATCAGCTTTTTGTTCCTATGCAATACACTGCTATCCACCCATCCTGGCTCCATGAACCCACCGGCATTACCCCTGGTCACACCTCCCTGGCTCCTCAGCAGAGTCTCTTCACCCAGCCAGCCTCTTCTGCCTATGCCAGTCCTTGTCCTGTTTTCCCTCTTCAGCCACAACCCCTCCCTGTCATCCCACCTTCCCTGGGGAATGTATTCCCACTATTAGGCTTGAGGAGGTTGCTCCACCTGATCCTGCGATTGAGGTGGTGGGGCATTCAGAAACCAGGGGAAAAGAGCTCTAGTGGTATTGTAAGAGTCTAGGTCACATCTTGTTCACAGCAAACTAAGAAATGAATTTGTGGGGGAAGTTGTGCTGAGCCATCAGAATAAGCATTGCTAGGGAGTATCAATTCTGTAAGGAATGTAATTGCTATAATCTGAAGGACACAGAGTAAACCTGTGCAGACTGATACTTTTCAAAGACTTTGGCCAGATTACAGTAGTTGATGACAATGATGGCAAAGAGCACAATTAACAGAAAATACTACCTCCATGCTAGATTTCAAGCTCCTGCTCCAAGTGCAATTCTCAAAAGGGTACCAGACTTGTCAGCATGAGCAAAAGAAGGCACTTTCCCCAGCCTCAAGAACTGAATTGCTGAGATTTAAGACATCAGCCCAAGACAGACAGATAATAGAAAAACGCTGAATTTTGAAACTTAAAATTTGGTAAAATTCTAAGTGTCTGGAAGCAGGGGAATTGCACTGAGGGTTCTGTAAAATGACATCAATAAAAGATCGTCCAAACATCTGCAATGCAGACTGAGATTTAAGACCCTTTGGTGGAGAACTGCTTTTCCTTAACTATAAGAAGGATAACTCTGAGAATCATATCATAGACCCTGAGCACCAGATGCCTATCTACTCCTCCTCCAGGCAAGTAAAGGAGAAAGTCTCTCCTGAGTAACTCCCTATACCAGCAACAATTTCATGGCAGTGAGGAGGTGTGTTGAGCTGCTTGGTGCCTCTAAAAGAGTGCACACCTATTCCTGCTGGGGAAATTGTGGCAGCATTTTATGGAACAGTCCTAAATTCAGAGCAGCAAAAGGAGATTAGTCAAGGGAATAAAACAAAAGTAGCAGTAGCATTTTTTCTGTTAATGTGTGGAGGAGACAAAAGAAAGGTGATAGATAATAGCAAGGCTTCAGAGAGTAGAAAATTAGTGATGGGCAAGGTTGATATTGCTGAGAGCCCTAAGCATTTTCCTAGCTTCAGCAGTCACAAACAAAGCAAAGGGTATCATCCCAGAGTCAGGAATGTGCTTCCTGCAGAGAAATAAGAAAAGTGGAAAACTGGCTTTTCCTGTTGTTGAGAATCAGACTAAATGGATCTTTTCTGCTATTGGAAGCATTTGAAACCATTAAAATCTGGGAAGGCCTGGGGTCTGTAAGCAGCATCTATATTTAATTGAAGATGATTCAGTGAATTTCTGTCCCATAAGCTTGACATCAGCCATGTGACAAAGATGAGGAAAGCAATGGCAAAGAATATGACTATGAGAGTTTTGAAATGCAGAAAAAGGGGCAGCTGCTATGAATTCCTGGCACGCGGTTGCTGGCTGGTACTTTTTAATTCTTTAACAGGCTGCAGATTGTTCAGGTGGCCAACATGTACTGCTTGATATGCTGGTCCCAGAAAGGGTTGCAGCGCCAAAGCAAACTACCTCATGAGGGGACATCATCTCCTTGAAATGCCTGTGAAACAGCAGCTGTCAGAGTAATGAATAATTTGCTACTTTGAGACATAGATTATTTTTTTTTGAGCTTTGATCTTTTAAAAAAATCTGTTTTGGTTTCCTTTTAAAGCCTTTATTCTAAACCCACCTTGTATCTTTGACACCAGGTTAATTTTTGATCAAAATCCAGACCCCTTTCAGAAGCTCCAGCTCTGAAGAGCTCGAATGAAAGGCATTTTTCCTTTCTGCCCTGTCCATTCTCTGGTCTACAAGAGGTCAGGGGGTGAGTTTTTATTGCTAGCTACTTGAAAATAGAATTAGTCTGTGGAGGTATCTTTGGATAGGCACTGTAAATGGTGGATTTTGGCAAAAGCAAGAACACATCATAGAAGTGGGGTAAAAACTGGCCCAGGAGCAGAGCAGGTTTTTATGAAAACACAAGCCAGGAGGAAGTGCCACAAGAGGTCTTCTTGGAAGAATCAAGCTCTCCTGATTAGATAAAGGCCCACCTGAATTGTTTTACTGATGATTATATTTTGAATTAAGCCCTTGTTTACACACAGTTATTTTGGTTGATCTCCCTGACGTACACAGATGTGGGCTCATTTGGTTCCTGAGCTAGAAGTGATAACATTTTCTCATAACACAGAAATATGACAAACTACCAAGGGGCAAAAAGGGAGCAGAGCAACAAAATAGAAGTAAGCACTTTGGTGAGACCTGTAGTCCAGGCTAAGGGGATATGTGAGGTAAGAGAGGAAGGACACTTTGCAGTTTCTTGGCAAAGTCAGGTCAGTGGGAAAAGGATGGAGAGCTTGGTCAACGTGCATGAAGAAGGAGAAGTTTGGCTGCTTTAAGTAACAGGTTTTTTCACTGAAGGTATAGTATGTACCTGTTTGGAATTGCAGCACAGACAGCACCCTCTCTGCACACTCTTTTTCTGACTGTGATCAGAGCACATGGAAATCACAGGGGAAAAAAAAAAAGAAGAAAGAAACCTTTAAGAGTAAACAACCCCCTCTAAACCTCAGCTGTCTTTTCTAGCCACACCCACAAAACAACAACAGCAACAATAACAGAAAAGCTTTTTAGGGGCCTCTGAGCACTCTTACTGTAGTATAGTTAAAAGCTATCCAATCTGGAAATTCCAGTTAAGAGTAAAACCCCCAAAATGAGCTTCTGAACTGAAGAGCAATCATTGAGTACACGTCTTCTTGCTCTGCCCACCGGTGTACATTTCAGTCTGACATGCAGCAAGTTTTCCACATTAAATTGTGAAAATAAGAGTAGGTAGCCTCATCATCCATTTTTCATGTGGGGTCCTTTATAAGCCCAGATTTCCTTCCGTACAGTCATGCCCTCCTCTCCTGCAGCAGCACAAGGCCCCTTCTCTCAGGGAGCTGATGCATGGGCAAAGCTGGTCCCAACCCTGCCAACTTGCTGTGCTCCCCATCTCTTTCTCCCTGATGCATATTTGCCACCCCCTTTGGACTTTGTCCCAGTCTCCACCCTCTTGATTGGTGCTAATTTACCTTGTTTCTCGGACCTTGGTCGTCCATCTAATTGTTTTTAATCCAATTGAGAATTTTGCCCTCAATATCTATGTCCTATTTACAAGGTAACATTAAGGACACCAGATAGCCAGGTGAGCTATAGAACCAGCCTGTGTGGTCTGGGGGCTGATAGGTGCCTGCAGTGTGCAGACATCAGCAGCAGGATCATGCCTTTCTTATGTTGAAGGAGACTAATTTCCCTAAAATCAGTGGCCTGGCTCACTGAGAAAAGTCGGTGTGAAAATGGAAATCAGGTTCATAAGTGGGAGAAGGAATTGTTCAGGTTGCAAGAGGTTTTATGGTGGATTAAAGGATGAAATGGTCGTATAGAAAATGAAAGCAGAGCATCAGGGAGAGCTGTGAGACTGCAGAGGGGTCTCCCCTGGGGGAACTGTAAGCCCTGTCATTTGAGTCACTTGAAATCAGATGAGGCAAAACCTCTAAGCATCTACTATAAATAACAGCCCTCCATTTTTGTCAGGGACCAGGACAAGATGGAGATTTCCCATCGCTTTTTTCCAAGATGCTATTAGGCTAATGTGGCCTCATCCAGCAGACTGTGGCAACAGCCTTCCAGGATGTCCTTTGACGGGGAGCTCATAGCTCCACACTGTCCCCTCTCATTGCCTTGGAGAAGTGATTCAATTCACTGAGGGAACAAATTATTATCATGACTGTTTGAGCCCAAGCTTTCTGCCAGGCCCTTTGAATAGAGATGACAACCACGCATTTTTGTTTGGTAAGTGGGATGAGTCTGATGGGAGGTGGTCAGGGTGTTTCTGGCTGGGTCAAGAAGTGTAGCACATGTGCTGGGAGATCAGATGGACTGGTTTACTCTGAGGCAACACAGCTGGAGCCATACATCAGTGGTGAGAAATCTGATTCCTTTTTTTACGCAACCACCTGCTCAGGGAATACCACAGACTATTACTCTGAAATTAGGATGAAACTATTGGTGCATTTCTATATACAGGTCTTGTTAGTGTATGGACAGCTTCCTCAGATGACTTCTTCCTCTAGCAACCCTTTGGCAGGTTTAAGAAACATTTATGCTCAAAGCAATCCTATGTGTCTGAGGGGCTGTGGAGTTTAGGGTGTCCCAAAGACTGGTGTGCCCAACCTGGCATTTTCTGGAAACACCAGAGTATAAAACAATGCAAAAATAGCATCCTGAGGATGAGCACAGCCTTGACACAAGTGGGTTTTCTTGCTTCTTGCTTTGAAGATAGGTAGGGTGTGCAGAGAGAGGGAAAGATGCCACTATTAGATGAGATGGGATGAAAACTGGGAGATTAGGAGGTGTTGAGGTTTAACAAGGTGCCAATGCCAGAAACTGCCCCACTCTATGCTTATTCTGGCTACACCTCAGAAAAAAAATTACGAAATTGGTGATAAACAAGGTAATAGTATTAAGTCTCTCTGGGATTTGACCAGTTGCATATGGATGGAGATGCTATGCATAACCTGAAACCTAGATTTGCTGTTCAGTGGGAAACTCTGAAGCTTCATAAGTAAACAAGAAAGCCCAACCAAAAATGTTCTATATCAAAATGAACTCTTCAGGTATTGAATCTGCTAGGAAAAAAAGGAATTCTAAGGCTTTGATTTTTTCAAGATGAAGTTGATGAAGTTTGCTCAGCAGCTCTGCTTCTCACTCTCTTGTTCCAAACAGAGCTTCTGGAAGACCTCAAAGGCATGAAGCAGAGCTTCCACATTCTGGGCAGGCATCATGATATACAGGAACTCTGGCCATGGCGTTATCAGACAGATACATGGTGTGAACAGAAAATAAGCAATAAATATGGAAAGCTGATTGTTTTCTATTAAAAGACTGGTGAAATACAAACACTTTGTGTCCTGACCAAGAAATATTGTCATGTTATGTTCATCCCAGGATCTGCCTCTATGCCACACAAATATTCCCACAGGATAAGCTATCTCAATGCAGGTATTGTCTTGCTGCTCTGGTCTGTGTGTGCAGAGTCATGAACCCTTAGGTTTAGAAGATTACAATGCCAGTGTCTATATTCAAGCTAATCATTGCATGCCCTGGAAACTTCAGTAATATGTGAACCTTGCCTAAACTAGAAACCTTAGCGTGATCACTTTTTATTCTTTAAACTGAGCTCAGAGTGCTTAATTCAGGTGTTTGTGGTTGCAGTGCAGTCACCTAAAGTTGCATGAGGTAAACACCATAACTAAGTCCTGTTGATTTTAGTCAGTTAGGTGCTTCAACCCCATTGGTGGAGCTGAAGTTTAGTCCTGTACCTGACTGGACTGTCCTTCAGATGACAGGTACGATGACAAGGATGAAGAAGATATAAAGACCCAAGCAGGTGTGGGAAAAAGTTCTTGTGTGAGACTTATGGGACGAAGGATACAGTATAATCTGGCTTCTGTTGAATAGTTGTGGCCTGGAGAAATGAAAGCCATATAGGGTAGGATTTATCTTCCCCACAGCGACAGTCAGCCAGCCCCTAGATTACTGATCTCCCAAACCTGAAGTACATGAAAAGCTGTTAGCAGCTAGACAATAAGAAAGTTATTGACTCACTGTTCTCTGCTATATAACTAACAACTAGTGACTAAAAGAAGGCTGAAGACCTGTCAGCTGCAGTCTGGCCAAAGGGATTTCTTGAGTAAGCCACCTATTCAGAGCCATTAACCTACCTGCACTCCCATGTGCACAGGACAGCCTCCCCAGCAGGCCTTTGGGTCACAGTTTGCTTGCTTTTGGACTCTGTCACGAATGGCCACCCTTACAAGTGATATGTCTGGGAAGAAGACCACATTTTAATGGCTTTGTTCAGTAGCTTCCCCTGTCAGTGTGCAATATGTGCCGTGACTGCAAGATAGAAGATGGTGGAACCCTTTGAACAGTGCTTTCCAACAGTGCTTCCTGTGAAAGTCACTGGAGACATTAGTAGAAGCAGTATTGGACCCTGAATAAGCAGAGAAAAAAAAGCACCATATGTTGGAAGGAGATGAATATTATGTAAATAATAAGGCATACAGACATTTTGTAAGTGGGCAGGCTGATCTCATTATTGATCTACAATTAAACCAAACTGTGGGGTCATACCATCCTATTATGTCTAGCAGATTAAACTCAGGCTGTCTCTTTTATTACTGTTTCTGATGGAGTTTTGGAGCTTTCTCAATTCATGTCAAAAAATGAGAGGCTTCCTCATAACCATTTTAATTAACCAGCTGAAGGGTCCTCCTGCCTTCAGAAACTCATGGTACCAAATCTAGAGGTCAGCACTGCTACCCCTCTCAGACTGTCATACTTCAACTCAAATTGTGTTTGCACCCCTTTATTCAAGTCAAAAACACAGACAGCAAATCAAACACCCCCCCCCCATTGACTACTTGGAAAAAAAAATCTTGAAAGTTGTTTTTTTGACCTAAACATGTTCTTTGTACCCTCCAGCCCACGAGCACCAGAATGTATGAGGAAAGCGAGCTAAACCTGCAGAGGAAAGCCCTTTTGGCTGGACCTTGGGTCTACACACAACTCATCTCAGGCATCTTCTCTGCTCCAAGCCACCAGTGCCATAGGGCCATCCAGCATTATCTGAGGGCTGAGTAAAACCCCAGTCCTTTTGCAGGGACACTCAGTACACCATCCCCCAAGGGAGAAGCTTTCAGTTGAGAGGCTGGGTTTCTACAGAGCATGCTTCTCCTCAAACAGATGAGGAGTTCATTCTTGGTCCATAGTTCTTGCTCACGTTTGCTAGGTTGTGGTGACTTGTGGTGGCACTCCTACAGCAAGCTGACCTTGCACCACAGGCCATCCATTGTTCCGGCAAGCTTGTTCAAGGAGAAGAACCGCACATCCCCAAAGTAGTCATGAGTTAGAAAAACATGCCCCCGAAGTGCTCCACTTCCTTGTATCCTCCTTTATGTGGAGCTGGCACAGATACTGCCCCTTTCCAACTTGTGGGGTAGCGGTGTGCCGTATGTGGGGAGGACATTGAAGAGCAAGTATGGTTTTGGGAAGGGCAGCAGCTCCAAGCGGTGGGGGATGAAGGAGAGTGTGCTGGGCAGCCAGGCAGTGGTCAGCTGCCCCTGCAGCGGTGAGTAGTATCCCATGGCAGGGATGGTAGCAGTGAGCTTTCTTGGCATCAAACTAGGAGCCTTTCAAGAATAGAAATGCAGTCTCAGGTGAATCAATATAGTCTTTTAGTTAGACACAATTACCTTATCTGTTTCCCTGGTGCTCAGTAATTCAGAAGAAAAGTTTAGAAGAATAGACTCCCTAAAATCCAGTGGTTTGCTGTCACCCAGGGAGCAAGGCAAAATACCTTTTGTTCTAGCCACGGAAAAACTCCTGACAGGGAAAGAGCCTGTGTGCCAACCTAGATAATATTAACTGTCCTGGACTTGGCAAGGACATGGGTCAAGGACAAAAGTGCTGGTCATCCTAAAAAGGCTGGATGTTGTAAAAAGATACTGTCTATAAAGAAACATGGCTTTGTGTCTGCAAATGTCATATTTCTTCCTGTTCAGGAAATTTCTGATGGTAAGGATATTTTGAATCAAAGTATGATCTACAGGGAAGTGATTTAGAAGTAAAATGGGGAAGGACGATCCTGCAAGAAATGGCTCACAGCATATTCACAAAACAGGTGTAATTGCAAGAAAAAATGTGTTATTTGATCATATTTGCTGGTATTTATATTCATCATATTGCCATTTTTGTCTTTTCCAGTCCTCTTTCTCTAGGATAATCCCACATGAAGAGGTGACCTGGTGAAGGATAGCTCTCTCTCCCTCACTGGCTTTATACATGGTCTCTGATACTTACTGTGATATCTGACTTGGGAGCTGGAATGAGATCAACTTCTGTTAGATGCTGAAGGCCACCAAAGTTGCCAAATTTTTCATGTTTCCTCCACTTTGCTCGCTGGTTCTGGAACCAGATCTGGATACAGGCAAGAAAGAAAAGGCACAGAAATGAACAGGAGATGAAGGGGCAACTACTTACATCCAAATTCTTTCCCTACTCTCTAAGTGAGTGTCAGAACCAGGGGCTGAATTTAAAGGAAAACATTGGGTTTGACACAGTGCCTGTCACACTTTGTGTAGCATGTGGGATCTCTGAAGTATCATGACAGACTCTTTTCTCTTGCAGCTCACAGAAGAGCTAGGATCTCCCTGTTCAAGGAAAGACAGTGTCCCAGGGTGCAGAAGGTCTTCTTGGTCTCTCTTTGGAAAGCAAATCCTTTTGTGGTCAAAGTTTTGCAGCAATCAAGGCACAGAGCTTTCTGTTTTCCCTAGATGTATTTGTTGCACGACAGGGCTCTTTCACCCTGTTCCCAAGTGAACAGACTGGGAAAAAATCCACCTAAAAGTTTTGTGGGGCTGCAATAAAAATGTGTCACCAGTAGAGATGTAGTAACAGGATTCTTCCTTTATTTAGCTGGTAACATTTTAAAATACACACAAGGGACCTAAGCAAAAGACTCAAGGGGATGAAACCTTCTAAATCACTCAGCAGTCTGTTATTTGCCATCTCTTTTGCACTGAAAAACAGGCAACTAATTTTCTCAGGGGAGTTTCTTTCATCTATCAGCTCATTTGACCAGTCTGGCTTCTGGCTGAGGCACACAAGCCTTTATTGTGCATCCACAGTAGTGCATCTTGCTGCATTGCTGTGAAAAGTTGAATCCCCCTTCCATTGTAGCTTCTAGCTTGCTTAGGAACTTGCTGTTTGAATGTAAGCAGAGTGGTTTACATGAACACAAGGCGTAGTGATCAAAAACAGGTGCTACTGGATGTAAATATGTATGTATTTTCAGCTAAATAATGAACAACTCAATTATTTCTGCTTCTCTTGCACAGGAGGTAATGGGAATGTCAGGAGCCCTCTGCTATACTGCTGATAGTTAGCAGTATCTGCTGATACTGAAAGGACAGTTTTGTTTATCTGGGTTTGCATGTGTTTGAGAACTGCTAAGTCTGTCTGAACTGCTCTATTCTCTTTCTACCATGCAGGAGATATACGGCAGCATATAAACAGCACCATAAAAATGACTCCTCTTAAACAACGACAAAGTGTTTGAGGGCAGAGGAAGGACTGAAGCCAAAATTCAACCTCTGAAATGTTCCTTCCAAAGTCTGCACGTGGGATAAAGTCCTCACTAAAGAGATTTTATTTTTTTCTAATAAAAGGCAAAGATGTGTTCACAGACTGAACTGCTCTTTTTTTGACCAACTAGCTCTCCAACACCTTTAACCCTAGAATGATTTCTCAATACCCACCCTGAATTTCTTTTACTGAGATTTAAACCTATTCCTCCTCAGATATCAAGCTACTGATATAATTTATTCTTTTCATGATACTGATCATTTTTTCAGTGTTCCTGAGCTATGACACTAAGACAAAACACAGTATTCCCATGTATGTTCATGAAAATTATGCTAGTGCTGAAGCCAGGGACAAATGTCTCCTTAATCCTGCCTGAGATTTCAAAAAAGACTCATTTGCTTTCTCAGTGGTCAGTAGGATGTCCAAGGAAACAAGGACTAAAACAGAGTGCAGAGGGAGGGTGGCATGACCCATGTTGTAGGAATAGCCTCCATTGTTCCTCTGTAAGTTTGTTGTTCTCTCGCAGACACATGACCAACAATCCAGAGCTTGCTGTACTAAAGAATCAGTCTTTTCATTATTTTCCAGTCCCCTAATCTTCTTACAGTTTCATAGCAATATCATTAAAGATTTTACCGATTATGTAGTTCAAATTCACCTTTGTGTCAGTATATTGTTCCTATGAAAGACCACCTTTGAAGTGTTCCCATTTACAATCAGACACCTGTTGCAGACCTAGGTTTTTGTTTACTAGCACATGCCATTTCGATCTGCTCTGTTTTCTTAATTCACAGGGTATAGGGCCAGGGCAAGGTCCTTACAGTGACATGCCATCAATGCTTTTACCTTTATCAACCAAATTCACAGAGTCATAGAACCACAGAATGGTTTGGGTTGAGTTGGAAGGGTCCTTTTAAAGACAATCTAGTCCAATTCCCCTGCAGTGAGCAGAGATATCAACTCAAAACCCTGACTAACCTGGCTTTGAACACTTCCAACAATGGAACATCCACAACTTCTCAGGGCAACCTGTTCCAGTGTCTTGCCACCCTCATTGTAAAGAATTTCTTCCTTATATCCAGTCTAAATCTACCCCCTTTCAATTTAAAACTGTCACCAATAATCTCAGCATAAAAAGCTGAGTTTGACAACATCTATTTTCCATAAGCCAGTGTTGATAAGCATTAAATATATTACCCATTCTTTAATTCTTCACTAGCAGAGACTCGTATTTGCTTTATCACTCTTTTGCCAAAAATCAATGTTTGACTGACAGGCCAGTCATTATCCGGTTGTCCTCTTTACCCTTTAAATACTGACACAACATTAGATTTCTTCAAGGCCCCTGGAATGTGTCTAGTGCTCCAGTACTGATTAAATATCAACACTGGTGACCCAAAGTGCTTTTCAAGTAGCTTTTTAAGAACTACTGGAGGTAAGTCACCTAGATGTCTGGATTTAAAAATATCTGTCTGTAGCAGCTGCTGTTCACCATTGTCCTTATGAAAAGTATTTCATCATCATCATGTGATACTACCACCTTACCTGACATATTTCCAAGAGTAGAGCAGAAATTATGACTGAATATCTTTGCTATTTCTGCATTATCCCACAGTTTCTATAAAGTAACAGATCAATATAATTGTTCACTTTTTTGTTCGTTTGTTCTTAATGGACTTCTGTTGAGGTTCTGACGATCCCTAGTTTTTGTGAACAAAGCTCTGGCCTGTATCCTTCTACTTTACTTATTCATTTTTTATAATTTCTTGTTTCTAATGTTTACTTATCCAGCATTCTCCATTTTTTGTTACCTGTAGGTATGCACACATGCAGGGATATAATTCCATCTGTTCACTTCAACTGTTTCACAGCAATCATACCTTTGCTTCTTGATTGGAGGACACAACCTTTATCACAGTTATGAAGTGTTTTGCTTGGCTACCCAATGGTTACTCACATTTTTTTTTCCAGTTAAATTATCTCTCTGAGATTACAATGTTTTTAGCTTTGTGGAAAATTATTATTTCAAAGTACAAAGAGCATATACGATTTCTCTGCGCTCTATTTTGTTTTTATGTGACAAATGCAATCAAGTAAAACTATAACAACTTTTACCTGGTACTTAAGTTACTGCTAATTTTTAGTTCTGTGGCAGGATTTTCTTTATCAACCAAGATGAGGTCAAATGCAGAACTTCCTTTGTCATGGGTAACACTGTCTGAACTGCGAATTTGTTATCTGTAATTCATGCACAAGGGGCTTTTTACTTCCTTCATGTACATCTCAGGTTGATGTTCCCCATGATAACTTTTATATTTTTCCCTCTGCAGATTATAAATAATTTTTTAAACAGAAGACTGTACTGTTCTTTCATGTGATTTGCTGTTCTGTTGGGAACACTGACTAGTATCCCAGCTTGTGCTTTATACCATTGGAAATGCATTGTGGGTACACTGATATCACTAATGGGCACATTACAGCTATGCTGTTCCAATTCTCCCTGTCACCTAACTATGAAGCAGTAACATCACAGTTAGTCAATAGTCCCAGGCATGTCATAGTCAATAAACTGCTATGTGTTGAACTTTGGTTGTTAGAATGGGATATGTGTATAGAAGTACGTTGATGACTCTAGCATTATGGCAAGTACAGAAACTGCCTCCTGCAAAAATCATCGCAACAGTGCCTGGTAAACAACACCAGATTCCAATACACAGTGGTATGTATATTTTAATGTAGCAGATTTCATACGCAGTAAATATTTGGGGTCAATTTTGAGCTCAGTCAGCAAGACTACCATACAGATGGGGGAACTGGATTAGCTTCTGTGCACTGAAATTACGGCCAGCACATTTATAGCCTGTGATATCAAAATCCAGAACAGTAAGAAAGCATTTTCATTTGGGCAGTTATTTTCATTTTTTTTTTGACACCATGTAGAAGATGGATGTGGATGACAGTGTGTACTGGATGTACATTAGTCTATAAAAGGTTGATAAATGATTAATAAATATTTTCATAAATAGCTGCTCTGTAGCTACAGAGTCCAACAGGTTGTTCATAACCACATGCAACTTCTATTTGCTATGCATTTAGTGTACTTAGAGCTCCTGTTAACCCTTTGATTAATCCTGTTTGGTTAGTCTCAGCTGGGTGACAAATATTTTTTCTCTATTTGTAAAAGAACAGTGACACTGGCCTCCTCTGCAAGGTAACAGAGAGGTCACGTATTTCATTAGCCTTGTCATCCAGGCATAAACTATTAAGAATATACTCTGAATAAAGAATTGGTGCAGTGAGCATAGCTTTTCGGAGACATAATGTACCTGAACTCTGGCTTCTGGGAGGTTTATCTTTGCTGCCAGTTGATTGCGAATATGGACATCCGGGTAGTGAGTCACTTGGAAAATCTTCTCTAGTTCCTGGAGCTGCTCAGCTGTGAACGTTGTCCGAATTCTCCGTTTCCCTTTCCTCTCAACTGTGCAAACAAGGAAAGGTGTTTCACATTTTACAGGAAGAGGCCACGGGGCCACAATAAGATTCAAAGATCCAGCAATTTCTGTAAATGGCTATGCAGCTTGGATGGCACCTCCAACACCTTCTAGAGATGTACTTACCATAGATGACTGTCTCCTGACCCAGCAGTGAATGTGAATGAATTTTATAATTCAAGGAACAAGCCAAAAGTGTCCATTTTCAGTGTTAATTCTATGGATCCACTGCATGTCAATAGCTAGAAAACTCTATATTTTAACCACACTAGACCTACAAAGGGTTTGTCATCAAAGTCCTTTAATGTGGGACTAACCTTTGACCCCTTTTTGCTCCTGTCACATGCACACATCTGTTTCTAATTTATAACCCCTTATTAACTAGTTGTGTAGAAACCCTTAATGTAAATGGAATGAAAGAGCAGATAGTCTGTTTTATCTTGGTGCTGCTTTTGTGCCTGTAATGAATAACTGTCTTTTTTTCAGCTCATAAATTTTCCATCCCTATCTTTTCCTGTCATACTGGTCTCGCTAAGCTTTTCTCAAGCTCTGAGGTATTATTTTATTCCACTGTCACTCTATTGATTTTGATTAATTTTCTCCTCCTGTATGCCAGCAAGATCAGAGTACCCAAAATACATGAACACTGTGAATCATAGAATCATAGAATGTATTGGTTTGGAAGGGACCTTTAAAGGTCATCTAGTCCAACCCCCCTACAATAAGAAGGGACATCTCTAACTAGGTCAGGCTGCTCAGAGCCCCATCAAGCCTGACCTTGAATGTCTCTAGGGACTCAACCATTCCAGACTGACTGACTGCTGCTCTCTCCCCATACCATTCCTTTGGGAGTATTTAGGGATAGCCAGCAGTTTCACTGCAGTGTGACAGTAGTATTAAAAATGTTACATTACAGAGAAAAGTCATGGTATTATCCTGACTGCATTATTGTGGTGTGGAAACTTTCTAAACAAGTTTAACCTTAAGAACTACAAGGCCTTAAAACCCATGGAGCAGCATACAGGGAACTCTTACACTGCTCCATTCCTGCATCTGCTGTGGTGTGATCACAATAAAGACTTGTCTCAGCATTCCTACGCTGTTTTGGAAATACCCTCCTATACCAGGGAGGTATTTTATCTAGATTGTGAACTTTGTATGATGATTGGTGCAAGTTAGAATAAGGTCTAGGTTGCTCTGAAATGATGCTGAAGGGCTCATGTCTTGCAAGGAGGAGGAGGAAGGAACAGCAGAAGTGAGCTCTAAGGCAGCTGATCTGCAGAATGTGGAGTTCAGCCTTGTCCAAAGGCTGGAAACCTCTGATGCACAAATAGAGTATCTTCCAGCTAACATTGAATGACCAGTGCAAAAAGCCATGCCTCAAGCATTGTGGATCTGTTTTTTTTCTACTGAGCTTGGAAAACTGCAGCCTGGTAGGAGCATAAAAATTCCAATACCACTAGGGACTATGATGGGCTTACTATTCAGTGACCTGAAGTAATTGGCAATGACACTATGTTGTTCGAGAAAATGACCTATTTGAGTAACTCCTCTCCCATGGTCTGATGACAACTACCAATTCACACTATGTAACTAGATGCGTACACTTCCTGATGGGAACAGTTAACTAGAGAAGCTTAGCTTAGTCCCTCAAAGAGGCTTTGTACCTATTTCTTTCTAATTTCTAAACGTAATCTCCCCTCTTCCAGTCTAAAGCCATTACCCCTTGTCCTATCACTACAGGCCTTTGT
>VYZX01027600.1:18404-34576 GCA_013401335.1 Brachypteracias leptosomus | reverse complement strand
CCTCCCAGCTCTGGTGTGATCCCTGTGTCTGGGGACTCTCTCCTGCATGAAAGGTACTCCTTTTTAGCACTCACAAGCAACTCCAAGCCCCAGATACATACAGCCCTCTCTTCTGCAAGGAGACAAAGTGATTTTGCCCTGTGGCCCTCAGCTGCATGCAGCTTACAGGGCAGAGGTAGGCTAAAATAGCTGGTTATCTTACAAGGCTTCTCTCTGCATCAAGACAGATGCTGTCTTGTGCAGGAGGAGGAGGTGACAGCAGCTTGTCACAAGAGTCATGTATACCACAGCAGCAGCAGCAAGAACAAGGCTTTTCTTTAAATGTATTTCACAGAAAGAAAGGTTTCCCCTGTCAACTTGAAGAGTATGGGCCAAGGAAGATGTGTAGATCTCAGTGAAGCCAGCTGAGTAACCCTGCATCTCTGGTTATATAATTGTAAGTTAATACAAGCACATTAGGAGTCTTCAGTGGACTTAATTTTTATTTTTTTTTCTTTCAGAAAGGAGTATGCAGGGAACACCTTACTGACACCTTACTGACCACCTGTCTTCTGAAATGTAGTATAATCATCTGTATTAACCTTTCCCAAAACTGTCACTGTTTGAGCTAGAACAGAACTAATTCTGTTTACTTTGAGGCTAAGTCTCTTCTAAGTGACTGCACTTTCTGAAGTTAATGGCATATTTCTACAGACAGTGTCTGCTTCTGGCAGTGATAGTGCTTGATGTTTATAACTACTACCAAGGATTGGTGTGCAGAAAGGCTCTTGCTTATACTTGTTCTTATAGAAATCAAGGTCACTGCTAAATCTTTTGTAGCACATTGAGGGTGCAGAAAGTAAAAGGTCACACCTGTGGAATGAAAATGACAGGTGACCCAAAACTAATCAGCAAAGTATTCCATTCCATATATGTCATATTCAGTGTAAAGTTGAGGGATCAGAAAGGTTAATCCCTCTTCTTCAATAGCTGTCAAGGACAACATTCTTCAGTCTTTGATTCCAATCCAGTTCCTGAATCCAGTTCTGGAATACAGCTCCTGTATCCAGTTCCTGTCTGCTTCTGAGTCCAGACTGTGACTTCACCAGTGCCTGCATCAGTGGTGATGGTGATGTGGTTGCCATTGGGTGATTGGGTTCAATATTGATTTTATACATATTTGCATATATTTAATGAAAAAATATATAAAATATATATTATATATATAAAATTGTTTTCATTTTCTTTTCCAATTCATAAATCTCTTTCCCTTATTTCCTTTCTCTTTCCCTTTGGGAAGAGAGAGGCATTAAGAGAGCATCTGTCACTCATCTAGTGGCCAGCCCAGCCCTAACTCTTGACAGAAACTCAAATAACTTAAAGCAGTTTTTGTCACATGCTACTAATAAATTGCAATGGAATTAGGAAGTTGTTCAGGTATCACACATCCTCTTTAGCTTAAAATCTCTGTGCAACATATTGGCAAAGTATATTTGTATTTTCCTTTGCTTTGGCTAACAAATAGACTGCTGTTTACCAGTGCTCACAGCTACTGAAATTAGCAAATCTATAAATATGGCCAGGCTTGAAAATTGTGTTTGACACATCCTGCGTGCCAGACCTATTGCACATCAACACTTTTGCCTGTGTGCGTGCTGATGACCTCTTCATCAACTGTACGGTAGGTCCAAGGTGTACAGAACACATGGAGCTGATTTGGCACGTTCAGCAGCCTCACTCCACACATTGTGCAACGCCCGTTTACCAGGAAATGGGAGTTGCACAACTCAGGGAGTGAGGCTGCTGAACGTGGAGACTCCATAGATTGACATCCCAAGTAGGAGGGCAGTAAACACTCAAAGCAGTCCCTATCACTAGAACTGGTTGGGTTGGCAGGCCTGAGCTAGATCTTTAGCTCAAAGGGTAGGTCTCCATGTTTTTGATGGCAAGACTGAAGAACCATCCCTGTAACTCAGTCAGGAGTTTAGCAGTAGAAAGATTTGTGCTATATTTTGTGAAATATCTGTTGCTAGGTATTGCCATGTGTATAGTTGTAAGATAACAGGTGTGTTTTTGGGTACTCTGGGAGAAAGTTTGCATGAGAGGCACTCACCATGAAGTGGATGGTCCACTGGGAAGTCACATAGCTGATCTTCCTCTTCCTCGTGTTTTTTTTTGCCTTCCAGGTGTTCACGTCCTGTGTCCTCACCCAGGAGGGAAGTTGGGCTGCCAGTAGGTCTCCTGCAGTGAGCTGCCTGCACTTTCTTTGTCCTGGCCATGGGTGTAGCACATTTGGCAGGAAGAAGCATTTTGGCTGAAGGTAAGTCACAGTCTAAATGACTCTTGCTGCTGGAATCTGTGAGGGACACAGCACAAGAAAGCTTTGAATAAAGCAACTATCATTCAGCACACCTTCCAGTTTGTGTGAAAAAAAGAAGCATGGGTGTGGTCTAAATGCTTTACTATTCAAACCTGATCATATTTTAAATGGCCTTAATCCTTCTGTGTTGTGCATCAATGCCAAGGTAACCCTGTGTTGCAGGGGCATGATCCTGGTGAATTTGACCCCAAAATCTAGCCTATTCTCTGCTTTCTTCCGCTTTAAAACTTTCAATGGCCCTTGTGGGAGATTTTCAAAAAGATACTGCAGAAGTAAGGAGACACAACCAAATGATCAAGAAAGCTCAGCTTCCCCATCAGTATCCACATTGGTGGCTGCCTTTTCTTAAATGTGCTTGTAGATATGTTACACTATAGGAAGATGTGCCAAGAAATAGGCTAAAGATTAGTCTCTTCCCTGATTCAGGTCCATTTGTCCTTTCTTCTACATCTGAGCTGCCTGCCCCTCAAATTCAGGCATTAGATAATTCTAATGGCAGCCTTTGCCCATGCTGTCAACATTTCCATATGCCAGGTGGCACCAGTGATATCTAGAAAGTTACTGACAGCCAACTCATCTTCATCAAATCACATACATGCTCTTGTTGACAGAACAAACATAAGAGAAGTGCATATTGGCCCATTTTCATGAAGTGTAGCCATAAGGTTGGCTTAGATTTGAGCATGGACATTATAAACAGTCTCAGTGGGAGCTCAGCAATAACCAGTGGTGACATGTGCTAGGACACCTGACTCTGCATGGTGATGAAATGACTCACAGAAGCCATGATCTTTCTTCTGCTATGGTGTTGCCTTATTACTAACACTGTAAGCTCTGAGTGTAGCGGGGGCACTACGAAGATCTTTCAGATTAGTTTTCTGCCCTCGTGAGTGCTATATGAGTCCTTACTCTTCCTTGTAAAGGTAAGCAGACCTTGCAAAGCCATGCACTGAAATATAATATGCTGGGGGAAGCCTTGTGGTTCAAAACAGTGGGCTATTTGTGGCTGTTAGCATCCCAAGAAAGGTATACCAAATATTCCCATTCTCTTACCTGCTCTTTTCTACATTACAGACTCACCATAAGCCCCAATTCCGAATGCTTTATGCACTACCTTTGGAAGGTGCAATCAAGGCTCAGGCTTGACTTATCAGAGACAAGATAACTGGGTCTATGCTTCTTTAACGACAAAACTAGAATTTGGTCTAGTTTTCCTCCAGGCTTGGATTTCTTTGCTTGGAAAGGTAGAGTAAGAGGCAACACATAATGGATCCACTGGGGATTTTAGGTTCCATGGTTAGCATGACCCTGAAGTGAATGTGACAGCACTGGTTTGTCTGCTATTGCCAACAAAGAACACTAAAATCTTAATACAATAATGGACTGCACTCCTGAGCAGTCACCTATATCTAGGCTCTGGGATCTGCAGCACCTGTGGCTGTTGCCCTCTCTCCTCTGATAACTAAATAGCAGCGGGTGTGAACCCAGATAGGTTGTACTGGAGGAAACTCCATTTTCAATGTATATTTTACTTCTGTTGCAGTATCTAGCACTGGCAAAGCATCTAACTCTTTAGACTTGTCAGAATTTTATTTTCTGAACAAATAATAAGTTCTATTTGTAACCAGCCTTGGAGCAATGATAATTGTAACATCTGGAGACAAAGTACCCCATTCTGCCCTCAGTTAAAGCCCACACAATAGGAATTTTACAGAGGGCTGACACTGACATGAAGAATGCGCAGTTACAAGAGCTCTGGAAATTAGCTGAAGCCTCATGTCAATAAAGGATGACCAAATGTTATCTTTTCAAATTATCACCAATCTTTGGGTAAACTTCTAAACACAATTGCATGTGTCTATCCATGCTGACCTGAAAAACATGGTATGACCTCTATATTTGAGGCACATTGTGCAAAATGGGACTCATTTAATTCCTTTAGGATCAACTGGGTTTGAGGTTTCTGGTGAGAAAACAGGTAAGATTTTGAACAATATTTGTTGGATTAAGGAGAAGCATAGACCTTGGAGTGGTCGCTGGCATGGGGTTGGGGTTAAATGATTTGCTTAAGAATTCAGAGGATATCAGTGTTGGCACAGTTTCTTAGCCCAGGATTTCTATCTCAATCCCCTATCCATAAATTAGGGACTAGTTGCACTCCTTTGCTAGACGTGGTACTGAGAAAATGAATATGTTACAGAATTGGTGGTGCTTATATCCTACAGTAATGAAGAACATAAGGGAACCTGATCAAGGTGCTCTTATAGGCTGTGATTAAAGCTTTATAAGAATGACATTGTCATTTTCTAAATTATAGAAGACTTTTCACAGGTCTTTATCTTTCATACACAACTTTTCTCCCAAATATTTTTCTCTGAGATGCTTACATATCCCAGTGGTGAGCACAACTTACATATAAGCATGAATAGAATAATTATAGGCTGAAGAAGAGAAAACAGGGAAGGAATGGAAGACTGCCCTAGGCAGATGGGAAAATACCAACATCTCTGTGAACTTATGAAAAGAAGTGTGAAGATCTATTGTTTGAGCTCAGAGAAGTAAATTAGAGCTGCACGAATCTTAAATAGAGGCTGGAAAAATCAAGGAAGTTTTCTGGAGAACAAGATTGAAGGGAGATGATACTGAGTTTAAAGCACATTCTGAGAGTTAGGAGCCCTAAGGTCTAGTCCTGTTTGCATTGAAACCTTTTCTGATGCTTATTGTCCTGAGTAAGCAAGAAAACTGCCTGAAATGGTAGCTGGTTTGGCCAGACAGTATTTTTCAGTACATATTCACGTGACCCCAGCAGAGAGCTCCAAAAAACACCTACGAATGGCATGGGGTAAAATTTTCTCCAGGGAATGAAGTTTTCTTTCCTTTCTTGTTATTTTTCCTTTTTTTTCCAGAGATGGAAAAGACATTTCAGCCTACCACAACATGACATTAGTTACTGTCATGCACAGAAATTAGCTTGTGGCTCAAAATGGTATTTTTGTCTTGACTTTCAATTACTTAGGAAAGGATGGGAAATTTCAGAGAAGAGAGTAAGATTTCTTTTGGAAGCAGGAGGTTATTTCACATGGCCTAAGTTCCTTTTAAGCCTTTTTGTGTAATCCCTGTAGAGACACCTGTTGTAGGCATAAGGCTTATGATTTTAGGGTCTTACTGAGGCTATGAACAGGGATGAGTCTGTGTGCAAGCAGCTTTTTATTGTGCTGTTTTTCTCTTGCTTATATACCTTTATTTTTTCTTTTTTTATTATTATTTTTCTATCTTTTTTTTTTTAATGGTGATTTGTCTTCCTTTGTAATAGGTGGGGTGAATTGCTGATATTGACCAGGTAGTATCTGTTCAGCTATATTCCTTCAGCTGTTTCCACTTTTGCAATAAAGCTGGGTGGAGTGCTGCTAAGGGTGAAGTAAACAATCACCATATTGACATTTTTGTGTGAAGCAGCAGTTGTATTCCTATTAATTTGCATAACCTTAACATAATGGGATATAAGACAGGTAGAATGACAAAATTACTGTAATTATTACTGCTTTTACTATTAATTTCCCAGGTGTAGCATGCTCATTGCAAGCTCTCCTTGCTTTGATAAAAGACCTCCTGTTGTTGGAAAGTCACTGACAGAAACCAGGAGACTAATGAACAATTATTTCAGATGTGCTTTAAAGCACATTGAAATCAAGTTCCCAGGGATTTCAGAAGGATTTCTTCTGAAATAGGCCTGCTAGTCTTCTCTGTTTAAAATGAAAGAGTTGGCACTAGGGAGGAGATCAGTCCTTGCTGGGTGTGTATTTGTGTCCCGTGCAACAGCCATGGTTGCCTTATCTAGGCACTGTGACAAAAAGAAGAGAGGGAAAGCATAGACTGAGTACTAAAATGTCTTCTTGTTCACTATTCCTTTTTTAACTTGGTAAGAGTCTTAAAAAAAATCAAAAATTTCAGTAGACTTCAGATCAATAGCTACCATTCCAGGTCATCTAGTGGTTGTATTTATGTAGCAAACTCACAAGTAATTAATATGGCAACTGGGAAATCGCACACTCCTAGGAAGACATAACACTCCTTATTCCAAGTCCCAGTGGAACTATACTCACAAAAATCCATGCATTTAGGAGTTAGGCCCAGAGATCGTCTCGTACATGATCAAGTCCTGCCCCAGCTATTCATGAGAGGCTGTCACTGTACATCATAATATCCCATTTGTCAAAGAATGATAGAATAATTTAAGTTAGAAGCAACTTCTAGACGTCATCTGGTCTAGCACCCCTGGGTTTTCTTGGGAAAGGACTCCAGGGTAAGCTTTGCCTATGTCCCTCATTTCTGACATTCTACTTTTCTGGTCCTCTGGTCCTACCCATCTCCTCAGCTCTTAATGGCTAGATTTAGACTTCAGGACAAAAGTGATCTCGGTACCTAGACTGCCTAGATCAACGGATGAGCTGGATGGTAATTTCTGGCCTGGGTATTTACCTTGTGGTAGTCAGGAGTATGTGTGTGGTGCCAGTTCTTGCTCTCATATGAATCATAGTTTGGCTCAGATACATATCATATGGGATGTGGGAAATGTTCTTAAAATCCATGTTAAGATATAAATCAGCCCTGACCTGTAGTACTTCCTTCTTTGCTACTGCTGAACTGTTCTGGGAAAGCATCTGGATTTGTGTCCCATCCTGGAATTTCCAACAAGTTCCCTAGCGCTTTTCAGTTCCCTAACCTGGGCCAGCACTGAGCCAAATTAGATATGGATGACTATTTGCACAACTTGTTTGATGCCAGTGTTATATGGCATGAAGTTGAATGACTTTGATGAAATACAGCAATTATCCCAAGAAGTACAGCATAGGGTATTGCTTTTCTGAAATAAATAAACCTTATCTGCAAAAATTGGCAGTTCTGCTGGGAAAGCACAGGTTAAGAAGCTTAGGTATCTTTTTGGTGCTAGTAAGAAACCAACAGTGAAAAAGCTTCATTTTAATTCTCTGTTTTAAACATCCTCGATCAATTGCAAAAGAAAAGTACAACAACATCTTGGACTTATCTCTACACCTTTCCTGTTTTCCCAGCTCCAGTGACAGTTAAGTGAATCTTCATGTATAGATACTATTTTCATTGTTAATATTACACGTTGCCTTAAGTATATTAATCCAACCTTGCTTTCTAGCAGGGGAGAGAAGAGTCACTATATTCTCTTGCTACAGTTACAGTCTCTCTCTGGTTAGGTGATGAAGCTAAGTCAAAGGCAACTCCTGGCTGTTGTGCCTGCATTGCTTTCAAGGTGAAAAACCGACTATACTATCAGGTGGAGTAATTTGGGATGAACAGCACTGGCAGAGCAGTAATGCAGTTCTAGGAACCCACCACGTCCTGCATACAGATTTGTCAGCCCTCATGCTAGGAGCGGCACACTTAGTCAAGGCACACAGTGAAACAGGGCTTCAACATATTGATTGTAAAACAGATTAATATAAAAAGGTCCTGTCTCTGCCACACTGCTCTGTTCCCAGAGAAGAGTCTCATGTTGTTAAAATGCAGTTCTGTGGTTCATGTTATGAACAGCACTGACTTCATTTTCAGTGGTGTTATCTGTCTTACTTTGGATCCAGTGGCACAAAGTGGCTGCCATGGGCCCTCTGAAAGGACTTTTAGCTCACAAAAACTCAGTCCCACAGAACTCACACCAGCATTTTGCCCCCCTTCGGAACCTGGCACCTGGGCTCCCTAGGCACATAGACTCCATTATGTCTGCACCAGCATCAGCTATGTCCTTGTCCACCCCTACAAACTACCAAGTTCTTGCTTTTTTAGGACCATATTTAAAACATGGCTTAGATCTGCTATTGTTCAGGTCTGATCTACGCTGAAAGGTTTAGGAAACCTCTAAATGCTGTGGTCCCTCAACAGTACCAGTGGTGAATCAGCCAAGCAACACTAGCAGTGGCCTTCAGCAGCCTTGTCTGTCTTTGAAGCTGCCCTTTCTTTAAGCAGTAGGCTAGACTTCCAGATGACTGTAAGAGGTTGTATCCAACCTCAATTATCCTATGTTGTGCTGTAGATTCAGCACCACACCATCCCACCACACAGATTTCCATGGAAAACTGCAGGTACTGGCACGAGGGCAGCGATTATATACTCATCCCCAGTGCTTGAGGCTCCCACAGTTGTGAGATGCGTTCTGGGCTGGCTCTGCTCTGTGGTCAGGAAAAAAGCTCTGTACAGAGTGAGTGAAGTTACCCTGTGTCAGAGGTGAACAAGAAAGTGCAAATCTTGTGCAAAGCATGGCTGACAGCCAGTGTTAGTGGACCTGGAGCCCGTCTGGTGACTAGTGTTACGCTAGTGAGTGTGGTGCTAACTTCTCTGTAGTTTTCTTCCTGATTTAGGTCATGTTTGCTTTCCAGTCCAGGTCAGTAACCAGTTTGGGCATAAAAAGAGCTGAAAATATGCAAATGAGCAATGGTTACTTGAACTGCTGGGATTTTGGAAGAAGACTATCTCCCCAGTGTCTTGGGAAACAGGGCTCTGACTCATAAAAGGATCTCTCTGTGTTACAAAAACATAAAGTGTAGCATTAAGTGTTGCTGAAAGCAGCTGAATGAGAGATGAGTGAAAATTTTCTGTCAAAACTACAGATCATTTTTCAGTTTAGTGGATGTGTTTGTATACATAAAACACCTCCTTTTCATGGAAGATGTAGATTAAAAAAGAAGAAGAAATACTAAATCCAGACAATGATGGCCATTGGTCTTTGTTTAAAGAAAAAAAGAGACAATTTCTGTGAGGGTAAAAGTTCTCTCAATGACAAAGTAACTAAACTGAGGAAACTGAAGTTCAAAAGGCTAATGCACTTGCTGTTTTGCTAAGATTGAAGTAATGCTGGTTTTCTACTATCTGGTTTTATTTAGTTCATGAAAAGACCTAGTGTCCATGATGATAAGGAGAAATGATTAAACACAAATGCTTTCCCTTTTTTTGTTCCAGCAATTGAGTTCTAGCACTCCTTAGCTACCATTACCCTTACAGACAGTTTCTCCTGCTTGATGATGAGTGGTCAGATTTATCAGAAAATGGTACTCATATGAGATTTGGCTGTAATTCCAGACAACAGTCTGGATATATGTGAAACTCCAACAACTTCATTAGGCTGCAGCAGTTTTAGGCTAGCTTCCTGAGTTTGAATGCCTGCCCTTCCTTATGACAGTCAATTCATTTTTTTTTCTTTAAATAGCAAGAGTATTGTTTTTTAAAGTGAAAGACACCAGGACATCGCATTTGTTTACAATAAACACTTCTTATTGATTATAGCTACCTGCACTAACTGTTCAGGTTGCGTACCCACCTCTCCAATGACACTGAGGCTTCATAATGTACAAAATCCCACTAAAGGCTGGTAGCAGAGCCCAGTCTACTGTGAGGTTGAAAGCAAATTATTTTTTAAAGATTATTTTTGTATATGTAATGAATTATTTGTATCTGATTAGGAAAATACCAGATTCTTACAAAAGCTAAAGGATAAAAATTCTACATGATCAAACAGGATAGCTTTAGGGATTAAAAAGAAAGGAGCATTTTCATTAGGTGTTATACCTGGTACTTACCAAAGGCCAATGATGGTCTCTCAGTGTAGTTACTTCTGTTCCTAGTTTCACTGCTTAGGGTAGTGCTGGCAGAAGGTTTCTTTAAGATTTCCTCAATGGAAAATGACAGGCTGGGCTTCCCCTGGCCAGCACATGCTCGGGGGTCTGTCATCTTCCTGCCAAAGTGGCCACGAGGTAGAGAGTCCTCTCCTGCTCTCTCGGCTCTTGGTGCACCCCAAGAAACATGCAGCTGGGAAGGTGCCTGTCTCTCCCCACCCGTGCCTGGCCGACCTGCAGGAGCGCCAGGAGGAGAAACAAAGGCGACTCACGAGTGAGCACACGCGCCTGCTCCTCTCTGCTGATCAGCTTGGGACAAAGACCTGTGCTCTCCAGTCTGGGGAAGATAGCATTAGAAGTGAGGGTGAAAAGTCTTACCAACCCCACCCACTGCCAAACATCCACCAGACAGGGCAGGTTTACGGAGCTCTGAACAATTGCATGGCCATCCCGGGAGGAAGTATGCTCCTTGCAGACCTGGGCAAAAAATGCCCTGGAAGGGTTGGTTCTTGTTGGTAAATCCTGTTTGTGGGGCAGTTATCCTACTTTTCTGCTTTCAGGCTGAAATCTGTGACAAGTCCACTGGATTTGTAACATTATGGAGTTAAGAAAATAATCTGCAGAATGAATACTTGTCTCTTGTGTCATTTACTAGCAAGAGAGACACCCCGTAAGCTTCTCTTGCCTTCAAGGAGGTATCACACATAGAAACCTCCTTCATGAGCAGTTCCCAGGTTATCCTTCAGCCATCCCCCCCTGCCATCAGCTTTGGTTCAGATTCTCTTTTCTTCTACTTTGTAAACCCTTTGAACTTTCCAAACAGGTGCTTTCCAACATCATCCCATCTTGTCAGTCACAAGAGAAAAAGAGATGGCCATTGCAACATGCTTCGGAGTAGGAATTTGTGCCCTCCACCCCCCACCTATACTCTTAAAGATAAAACATTATTTTCTTTCTCTCCTGAGCTATGAAGCAAGCTAGCTTGATAATCATCTCATCAGTTGCTTGCATCTCCCAGTCAGGCGTCCACCACAGAGAGAGGATTTCCTGGATAATGCAGATGACTGCCAGTGATTCCTCTCCTGAGCCACTTCTATCTTCTTGTTAATTTTTATTTTGGGAAGAATGCGTGGTTAGATTCACTCATGTTCCATCCCTCTCCCTGCCCCCACCAGCATTTCTTTCCTTATTCTAGGATTGCCCCTCACCTTTTAAATTGCTATGGTTGTGTCTCCCTCTCCTGCTGGTTCTCTTCTGTGCCTTCTTTATCAGGCTCTTATAATTGTATTGGCAGGCCCTGCCTTATTTGTCCAATGAACTGACAATTCTTGAGCTGATATCCCATCATATGACCTCTTCATGGCGTGGAGACCAAAATTACTGTGTAACCAGGGGGCAATAAACCACACCTGATAAGATGAAAGGCTTTCGGCTTTTTGCAGATTCAAGATACTGGAAAAGCAGTGGGGGAGGTGGGGAAAAGAACAATGAAAGAGGTAAAAAATGGTGCAGCCAGTCATGATAAAGAATATTTAATTACCTGATTTTATTAATCAAGCTTCTCCCCAGGCGACAGGGTAGACAGGTGAGTGTCTTTCACACTCATGAAATGCATAGGATAGAGAGTGGGAAGTGCTTTTCTTTGTTCCCTTTGCATCTCTCTCTGCCCAGTGGCTCAGTGGATCTGTTTGTGTAAAGGAGAATCTCGTGCCTTCCTGGTTGTGTGATGAGGTGGCAGCTGTTGCATGGGTGCAAAAGATCTTGTGGCCCTCTCCATAGAAGAGGACACCTTGTCATTTTGGTCAATGTGTGCAGGGGGCTGGAAGCTGTCCTCTCCTGCTTTCCTGCCTGTGCCTGTAATTCTGGCTGGGCACACAAGGAGGGATGTCTTCCTTTTCTCTGCTTAGGCAGAGTGAGAGAAAGGGTAATTTATGGGCTGAGAAGAGGTGAGCGTGTCGTCTTTATGAAGAGGGAAGGGAATGTTCTGAACCTACAATGAAAATAGGCAGTGAAAACTGCCTATTTAATAACAGGATTCCCCTTTTTCCTCCATTTTTGCTGAGTTTTTCATGTTTTCAAAACACACAATTTTGAAAGGAAGAAACGTAGCCTTTTGGCAGTTACATCTTTATGAATGCTCACACCAGCTTCCAAAGAAATACATCTGCCTCCACGTTAAACATTTTCTGAATAAAAGAGACATGAGATAGGCACACTCAAAGCTTTCGTTTCAATGAAATACCTTTATTCAATGATCACATCGACAACATATACCAAGTGAAACCGGAGTATCTCTGTATTCAGAGAGTATGTGCTGCCTGTCTCCACTGCCATCAACTCACTCTGGGAAGGCACCTGCTGAGACAACGCTGTAGTCCTGTGTCATAAAATCAAACCACACATGTTTGTGTAACTATTCTGTCTTGGTCTGTGACTTTAAACCTCCCTGCTGCTCACAGGGACAAGTTGATTTTCTGTGTGTGTTTCAATGAGATGTGCACATGCAAATTAACAACTTGAAAGCTTTCTTGCGAAGGTTTTATTTTTGTTGTGTCTTATTGTATTGTTCTTTTTATTAACACTGAAGGCAATGCCAACTGAGAAATATATTTTTGTTCTTCTATATAGAAAAACACAACAAGCACTAAAGTAGGAAATAGGATGAATAAGTGACAGCTCTTGAAAGGGGATTAGAAAGCAGCAGCGTAATGATGCATAAATCCCATGTATTGCCTACAAAAGTTTCTTCAGAAAAAAAATGCAGATTTTATATCAAAATGTTTAAGTAATACCAAAAGATTTAAAATTTTAATATTTATTTAATACAAAAATGGAAAAATAATGATAAATACTATTTAGTTAACTAAAAAAAGGAAATACTTTCTTTGGAATGACTCCTACTTTGGAATTTCTTTGCTTTGTATTATGTAAAATGAGGATAAGTGACAAAAAAATGGAGGCTTGAAATGCAAATGAACATTTTGCAAATTAAAATAGTTCAGTTGACCCCCTTTTTTAAGTGATTGAGCTGCTGAAATGTAACAAATTATTTATGTTCAAAACAAGAAATGATTTACTTTAAAATTACCAAAGAATGAAGAAGTTATTTTGCTGCCAAGTTCTGATATGATGGCTTTTGTAGGGTAGTTTGGGGATATTTTTACAGTTCTGCTTGACCTGGAAATGCAGATGACTCTCATTTGTTATAATTATTGTGTTACCTGTCTAATTTAGTCTATAAATTCCTTGAGGCAGGAAACACATCTTCCCCTGGGGTTGCTGAGCTCAGAAGGCAACTCTTTACACCAGAAGGCAGCTGTCTAGAGAAAAATCATGCTGTGTTGATTTTCTCAACTCCTCTTGCCTGTGCCAGGCAAATCTAGAGGTCCACGAAGCCTGTGAGGTTTTTAAAATATGGTGTGTTTTCAGAAAGTGAAAAATCCTGGATGTGTGGACTCAAAATCAACTTGGGATCAATACTTGGGAGTTTTTTGTCCTATATTGCTTGCCTTGAAGAGGAAGAAGAATTGCATTTATGCTGTCAGTCAGGAAGCATGACCTTTCCTACCTCATTGGTCTCTTCCTCTGGATAAAGATGATAACAGAACAATATTCCACCCAATGCCTCTGAAACATCTCCTTTAAGCTTCCACTTTTATACACGAGTTAGAGCTGTCCAGAGTTTATGCACAGCATAAATGCTGCAGCTCGCAAAACCTCATCTCTGAGGGCTCGTGCTCAGTCAGCTGTTCAGAGCAAGCCTACAAGCTCAGGCAATCAGAGGCACTGGTGCATAAGTGCACTGGCAGTTGCCAGTGATGGTGCAGCTGCAAATTGCCCACATCACCTCTGGAACCTCATGTCCTTGTAGGTTGTCTTCCATCCTTTACACCTCACAGGACTCTGACAGATTTTTCAGTGACAACTGACCTGCTCTTATCTTCTCAAAGTTCAACAGCTGGCAGTGATCTAGTAGAAAGCCCATGCAGCCTGCCTTCTGGAGTCCTTTTAACCTCAGATTTATTAGCCCTGTTGTCTCTGTAGATTCCTCAACAAGCTCATAAATTAGAAATATTAATAAAAGGAACACTGTAGGTTTAAACTGATAACATTTATTATGGGTTTTTTATGGCACAATTATTATCAATTGACATTTAAAATGACATCATAATCCATCAAGGTGAAATGAACTCAGAAAAATATTTCTCCCAGGCCAAAAATAATAACAACAGCAGCAGCACAATGGCAAGAGAGGAAGCACACAAAGAGTTTGAGTCTAGGTCACTGATTACATAGTTTGGAGGTGGTTTTTAGCAACTTCACCCTCTGTTTATTCCTTTCTTGTATTTCATAATGCTTCTTCTCCCCTGCCAGGCCCCTCAAGCCCTTTGTAGAGATTTTTCTATCAAAAATCTTCCGTTAATCCTTTATGGGGAGCCTGGCTCTTTGCTTAGAGTGGAGCAGAAGCTGTTGTATGTGGGAAGGGCTGGTGAGATCAAAGGTTGTTCTTTTCATAGCAATTCAGGCCTCTGATCAGCAATTGCCATGGAGAACTGTCCGGTATGGCTATAAACTGGCTTTGATCTGTCTGCTGTTTGGCTGGCAGAAAGTTAAAAATAAAGAAGGAATGTGTTCAATGTAGCCCATCCTTGCAAACATGGGAAGAAGAACCATTCTCTGCCCACCTACTGAAGAAGGCTACAGAGGCTGAATGTACAGAAATAAAAACTATTCTCCAGGGAAAAAAAAAAGTTTCAGGACTCAATAACAGGATAAAACAGAAAGTCCATGGCCTCTAGCTCATTATTTCAAATTGGTTGTAGTTTGGTAGCGAATAAATGTCCATAGTGATGCATGAAAATGAACTTCTCACGTCCCAGAATGGTTCTTCATCACCCGGATATGGAGAAGGCACTGAATCCTCCCATGAATCACTAATGTTATGCTGGACTGCAGTTGTTTTGTAGTGGTATCTGCAATTAAAGAATTAGGCCTTTACCGCATTTTCCATTATTGAAATGCCTAGAAGAAGATAATCTTTTAAACAGTTTCATGGCGAGCCATCTCACTTGTCAATGGAGAGGAGACTGGCACTTCCAAACAGGCAATTCTAGCTATCATCAGGTAAATGCCTGAGAGAGGTGTTCCTAACCTCTCTCAGGAGACACTTCTCTCTCTACATTTTCAAGAGAGAAAGGCTCGAGAAGCAGTTTAGATTAATTATCTAAAAGTTAGATGCCTAGAGTATGATACCCGCCTCCCCTTCAAATCAACCATGCAATGCATAGATTGGGAGTGTGGGACTGACCTTTGTCCTATGTTCTTAACCACATGTGCATGGGACTGTTTTGTTCTGGTAGATAGGTGTTTTCAATGTACTTATGCGAAAAAAAGGGTACACAAGCAAAGTGAGCCTAGCAGTAGGCAGAAGCCAATGAGGTTGAGCTGACCATCAGTGTCTTGGCTGCATGGGAAACATTTATGCTATAGTAATGGGGTGGAGCTCCCAGCTATTTTCCCATTTCTGAGAAGACTGATCTAGAGCCATCCACTCCTGGGTACAGTCACATGGGAAGTAGCCTTCTCATACTGGAACCATTTTGAGATTTCAAGAGATGATCCTACAGCAAATCAGAACAAAAAAGCCAAACTCTCAAGGACTTAAAAAAAATAAAAAAAATCCAGTTCACTAGCCCCAGCTCAATAAAAACATTTAATCTTGATCATAGTAAAATGTTTTGTCTTGCTGTTGAAATTTCAACTATTTTTTCACTATAATTAATTTATTTTTAAATAACGAAGTGATCTCAAACATGGAAAAACAACCTTTTAAAAACTATTGTAATAACATATTTCAAGAATTTGAAAAATTTTCATAATTCCATTATTTCAATGAACAGTGAATTCAAACAACACCCTCCTGGTGGTATAGTGCTCTGTGTGTGCACAGCAAATGCGTGTGTTTGCCGCTGACCCAGTTTCTTAGTCTCCTGGATGCAACTGGAAAATCAGCTGTTTGCCAAAAAACATTCAGGAAGTTATATTACATATGCTTTTCCTAAGGCTGCTGTCTGTCCTCATTAACTGGAGGCATAGTTAGCTACCTAGTCACATTATATTATTAACCCACTTTTTCCAAATGCTTTTCCTCTATTTCCATAGCTATTTTTCTCAAA
>VYZX01027600.1:0-18367 GCA_013401335.1 Brachypteracias leptosomus | reverse complement strand
GAGAAGAGAAGAGAAGAGAAGAGAAGAGAAGAGAAGAGAAGAGAAGAGAAGAGAAGAGAAGAGAAGAGAAGAGAAGAGAAGAGAAGAGAAGAGAAGAGAGAAAAGAAAAGAGAAGAGAAGAGAGAAAAGAGAAGAGAAGAGGAGAGGAGTAAAGAGTTGAGTTGGAAGGGAACTACAATGATCATCTAGTCTGTCTGACCACTTCAGGGCTGTCCAAGTTAGNAGGACTTAAAAAAAATAAAAAAAATCCAGTTCACTAGCCCCAGCTCAATAAAAACATTTAATCTTGATCATAGTAAAATGTTTTGTCTTGCTGTTGAAATTTCAACTATTTTTTCACTATAATTAATTTATTTTTAAATAACGAAGTGATCTCAAACATGGAAAAACAACCTTTTAAAAACTATTGTAATAACATATTTCAAGAATTTGAAAAATTTTCATAATTCCATTATTTCAATGAACAGTGAATTCAAACAACACCCTCCTGGTGGTATAGTGCTCTGTGTGTGCACAGCAAATGCGTGTGTTTGCCGCTGACCCAGTTTCTTAGTCTCCTGGATGCAACTGGAAAATCAGCTGTTTGCCAAAAAACATTCAGGAAGTTATATTACATATGCTTTTCCTAAGGCTGCTGTCTGTCCTCATTAACTGGAGGCATAGTTAGCTACCTAGTCACATTATATTATTAACCCACTTTTTCCAAATGCTTTTCCTCTATTTCCATAGCTATTTTTCTCAAAACCAGCATTCCAGTCTGTGAGGTATCCTGGAAAGCAGTTATTGCATAGATAATTTATGTGGGAATAAAGAAATTCTACATTGCATGCATAACAGGGCTCTTTTCTGTCTGGGGTGGTCACAGATTTCAGTGTGTACAAGTTTGCCAACCTTACCTTTCTCTAAAATAGTTTTGATTTCTGCAAGAAAAAAGCATTATTGTGTCATAAAGTTCCCAACTGGCTCTGACACCCTGCATGGATTTCAACGTCAACACCTTTCACGTGATAGGCTTTGCAAACAGTATTGTGAAACAGCACTTTAGTTACCAGTAATTAATTAAAAGTTTAGGCTTACAGAACCAGTGTTAGGTGATCACTGCTTGAACCATTTCTACCTCTCAGAGTCAAGCAGGAGAGGGCAGCATGTCCTGTGGGANGTAAAGAAACACTTCCTAATGTCCTGTCCAGACCTCCCCTAGCTTAGCTTTGAACCATCCTCACATGTCCTATCACTGGATTTCAGGAAGAAGAGCTCAGCACCTCCTCCTCCACCTCCTCAGGAAGCTGTAAAGAATATACAATATATATAAAGAAAAACNATTAAAAGTTTAGGCTTACAGAACCAGTGTTAGGTGATCACTGCTTGAACCATTTCTACCTCTCAGAGTCAAGCAGGAGAGGGCAGCATGTCCTGTGGGACATCACACCAGAGCTGCAGCAGCCCAAGCGAGGAAGTGAAAATTGTCTTACATCCTTGTCTTCAAGTCAAGTCATCCCCAGGGTGAAAAGATGTCACAGAATGTGAAGTGATACTCTTATCCACCTGATTTCCATGCAAAGATTCTCCTGCAGTTACTTGACANTCCTCACATGTCCTATCACTGGATTTCAGGAAGAAGAGCTCAGCACCTCCTCCTCCACCTCCTCAGGAAGCTGTAAAGAATATACAATATATATAAAGAAAAACAGTAAATTAAAATCTGTTAAAGGCTGGTTGCTAAAGCCCCTTTTTTCAGGTGACTTACTCTACAAAGCATAAGAGAAGCTGAGATTTGTTGTGTCTTCTTTAAATAAGACATGCAGTTTTAAAGAAATTAATAATGGGAAATGTGACAATCATTCATGCCTTTTCCTGTCGAATACCCCAAACCCTACTTATCCCACAAAGTGCATGGAATGAACTGCTCCTGATTCAGGCCCTGCTGGGCCAAACAGCCCTCTGCGTAATGAGACCTTAAGTATTATTTCAGGATGATTTGGGACGGTTTGTATTACTGAATTTCTCTGTGGGTCCTAAACAGGAATGGCAGAAAGGCACAAAAATGTGTCCTCAGAGCCATAGAAAGTGAGTTCCAAGAGGAGAATAAACTCTTTGTTGACAGAGGAGTGAGACCAGTAGACAAAAAAGTCTTGATAGTAGAAGACACTGGGCAGGAGCAACATAAATCAACAGAGCAGACTGGTATATACTATCCTTGCAGCCTGACCTGTCAACACATCATCTTCATCAGTGCTAAAATTCAGATCAAACTCCTTGAAGACAGACTAAAAGAGAATGCACTGTAGTGATTCATTAGTTCTGCTTATGGGGAAAATGTCACTTCCAAATTTAGACAATACATCAAAATTTCAGCCTCTGCTGGGGACAGTTGTGGCAGGCTGGCCAGATGGCAGAATGGCAAAACAAGCAAACAGTCCACTGAGGCCCAGAAAAATCTTTGGAGAGCACAAGGTATCTGTGTACAGACTAGAGAAGGAAAAATATCACCTGCAGGCAGACAAAGGAGACGTTCATTCACTTATTGAGGAGATATGAGACCCTCTCCCCTGTCAGTGCTCTCCTTTCCTGAGCCAGCCCTCCCCCAAGACCCCTCCCTCTGTTTTGGTAACATTGCAACTTTCTCCATCCGTTCCCTGGGGATTCTGAGAAAATTATGAAATGCACAATTTTCCTAGACTTTCAGCATTTTGTTTTGTTTAATGGGGTCCAGTGGGAGTTCCTATTAATCCACTCCAGAGAAGAGCTTTTTTTTTTTGTTGTTCCTGCTGTTGTTGTTTGCCCCCTTCTGCCTTAGGCAGGTCATGAATTATGTGCCTGATATTCTTCCTCACTCTTGGTCTTCCCTCTGATGTCCCACGGGGGCCCATTAAGAGCTTCTTTGCTGCATCCCTCCAGAGAAAGGCCAAATGCTGAAGTGGCAGAGGCAGGGGAAGAAAGAGGCTTTTGTGGCTCAGGGAATTAGAGGATCTTTAGAGGGGAGCAGCAAGTCACTGTTATGGTTTAGATAAGGGCAGGACATCTTTAAAACTACACAGGCACATAGGGGTCTGCTGGGGCATTAAGTTGCATTCTGGAATAAATTGCCTGATTACAGAGCAAAAGTATGGTTTGGGTGTTCTTCCTTCTTAAGTTGCTCTCTGAGTCATCATATTTCCACTCACATAATGGCACGAGAACTCAGACTTCAGGGAAATGGGCACTTCTGACCTGCAGCTAACTGCAGGTCCTTCTGTGGTCTAACCCAAAAACTCAAGCCAAGGTTTAGCTCCAGCTGCTAAAGCTGTCTATGCCTTTGGGGCAGGAAAGCCATAGTTTGGTTCCCATGGGTGTCACCTAACACAGCTACTTCCATGTATTTCAAACAAATCTCTCGCAAGAAGCCGTCACATGTTTTTATAACCATAGACTTTTTAAACATATTTCTCTAATTGCTGATGTTCCACTGCCACAGTCTATGGAAATTATTGCACTACATGGTTGATTTTTTTTCTTTTTATCCCTGCAGTTTGTAGTAGGAAAGCAGCCTTTCTGTAGTTGGGTGCCAACCTTTCCTCTCTTCAAATGCACAGTCTTCTTTTTATCCATAAAATCACATACTGGAAAGTACATCTAAAGAGCATTATTAGCTGAGGCTGCAGAGTCAAGTACTGGAAAGCTAAGGCAATGCCAGATTTGAGATTGCTTCTGCTCATACATTAAGAGACAGATGCATTAGACATATTAAACACTTTTGTAGATGGTTGGATTCCTGTAGAAGATGGAAGGACCTGTCTCACTGGCAGGACTAATGAATTACCTGAAAAGTGACTCAATTGCATGAACTCTTTCTTCCTCAGTGATGGCCCCCAAGCCCCATCCCTCTGCTCGTTTTGATCCACTATCTATGTCCTCTGCAACTCCCAGCAGGTACTAAAACCTCTACTGCAATTCCCAGCAGGTAATAAAACCATGGTGGCTGTGGCATATGCCACAGCAGTTTGCCCCAGATTGGAGCAGAAGAGGATGAGGAGACAGATGAGGATTGCATGGTTCAGACAGACTCTGAGAAGGACAAAAGGGCATTTTTTCAGCCCAGAAAGGGAGAGACTGGAGTTGCTATGCAGATCACCCCTCTCTGTGGTTTGTTCCTGGCTTATTCAGCCTCCTTTGATGTTGAGCTGTCAGTCACTGGAGAGGGACTGAAAAGGGCTACAAAAGTAGTGCTATTTTCTGATCCAGTAAATGTTTCCAAGGCTCACTCTGAGGAGAAAAAAAATTTACCCCAACACACATCAACAGAGTGCAGAGCAGCTGAGTTGTGCATGGCCAAAACAAGGCACTTAGAAGCTCCCTTGCGTAGAAAAATGCATAGAGAAATCTGGTCAAGGATGGGTAAAGGCTGTTAGGGGCACTTGGTGCTGAATCTGTCCCTCTCCCGCTACCCCTGCCTACACTAGTGATAATGTAGCAGGGCAGTGAGTTTCCTTTCTGCCTGAATACTGAAGGTTATTCACGCTTTAGGTTGCCAAAAAAACCCCCCTAATTGGGTAAAATATTCCATTTAGTTGTATTATTATGGGAGTAAGTTTTGAAAAATGAAAACATTTTCTGATTGTCAGTGCTCTTATTATTAACTTCATGAAAACAGCATTTTTAAAAATGAAAAATATTTTCTGTCTTCTTTATTTACTTAGGAAAAAAAAAGTCTCTGTAGTTTACCTTTAGGTTTAGGTACAGCCCTTCCCTCTGCTGGACACTGACAGCAGATTCAAGAAGACATTGCTCTATCCGTGACATGCAGGTTGCCATTTCCAGCTTTCCTTCATTGCCAAGGGGGCTAAAAGCATTTCTCAATAATGAGAACAGAGATGTTGTTGTCATGAAAGCAAAGCTGGAGCTCCAGGCACATGCCTGTGCATTAATCTGTCCTGGGCATCACGTAGATTTGTTCCTCTGGCTCTGCAAAGGCAGATACAGCCTTGTATGTGCTTTATCCACAGGAACTTCCCTGCAAACACCACATACTAGCTGCCATCTTGATACTATTGCCATGACTAGTCGAATACACAAGACAGTCACTGTCAGCTTTGGAAGGGGTTTTTTTTTGTAAATATTTTTCTAAATTTCATTTACATGCTGGTACACTAATAGTAGAGATGAGTTGAGGTTAATAATCAGTTTATAATTACCCATCACTTCTTATTTTAAATAATAAGTTTATTTTATTCCTTTGAGTAACTATGAAGAATATGTAGTGCAAAATCACATTATTTTTACATCCCAAATCTGTCACCTTTAAATCAGTACTCAGTTAACAATACATGTAATCTGTCACTTGACTAACAATAGCAACACAGGAAGTATGTCTAGATCCCATTTCATATTTTGGCATTGGTTATTTAGAAATTATAAATAAAACTAAATAAATGAAACTCAACTACAAAGGGATTTGAATGACACATTCAAGCATACTCCTACTTACACTAGAAGATCTATAGTTTCATTTAAACATTTTTAAAAAGTTGAAACATTTTGTGTTCAGGGCCCAACTTGGTTCAAATAAAAGTCAAATAAAAAGTAACTTTGATTGAAATGGTGGCTGGATCAACCTTGAAGTATGTTTGTGCTTTTTGTTAATACCCAAGTGTTAGAACTACCAAATGCATCTGAAATATTAATTTTCTGAGACTGAAAATAATTTTGAATCCAAGAGTTCTGAAGATGCATATTTTACGATTGGGGCTTATGGCTTATAATAGCAATATCACATTCCAATAAAAATCCACCTTGGACATAACAAGCTAAATGGCTAAATATCCAGTCGACTCCACCTTAATACATCATAGCTACACAGCAGTAAAAAAATTGCATACACACACGCACATAAACACGGAGTTATACATAGCCAAAGACCGTTTTCTCTTGATAATGCAAGGTAATAGTGATACAGATGGCGTTACACAATTCACAAGAAGCGGTACAGCTGGCACTGAATGCATTGGAAATAAGGTAGAAAACATGCAGGGAAAGTGTAATAGAGAAGAAGATGCGGTGAGATACTATGTCAATGCAGACGTGTTCAAGCCACTGTCCAGCAGAGACAATATCCCATTTGGGATCATGCAACAACAATCAGATTCCTCTTTGGATGTGGAAATAGCGTAGCTGTTCATGTGGAGCATTCACAGGTGACTCTGCACAGTTAATATCCAGCCTAGTTAATGGGCATACAGAGAATCAAGAAGAGCTGCAACATAATCTTTTTATTTCCTGCTATACCCTCAAAAAATTTAGTCTCTGTCTTACACAGAAATCTTTTCTTTAAGAACTTTTCACCATGTGTAACTGAGGCAATCAAATCCAGGATACTTCAGTCCAGAAAGAGTCTGTAGTTTGTGGACTCTGCCAGACCCCACTTTTTAACAAAGATTAATCCAGCTTGTGTCTCTTCTGTTTGCAGCTGGAGCAGAAGAAAGATAGGGAAACAACATATTAAACCTCATATACAACTTGGTTGCTTAACCTGACTTGTGCCTGCCCAGTTTGTAGTTACTCTTTAGTGCTAATGGTCAGCTTCTCCTCCCCTTTCTGTCTCCATAGTGAATTGTTGACAAATCTTCCTGGTGACCTTTCAAAAGATCAAATACATAAAGAGGGATTTAAAGACACAGAGAGAGAGAGAGAGAGTTTGCACAGGCTTGTGCCTATGATGAGGAAGCAGTGGTAAGTGCAGCTTGAGAGTATTTTTATTTGCTTCCAAAAAGAGAAAGACAACAAGCATTTGCTTGGCCACCTTCTGCATGACAAAGCACGACCAACAATTGGTCTGTGTACTTTTTATGATCCATGCAGTCAAGATTCCTGACTGCTGTCTGAGTATCCCTGGATCACAGCTCAAGTACTGGAATTCAAGTGCACTAGAGAGCTTCACATGTGGAGGAAATAAGGTTAACACACTTTCTGCATTGCTCATATACTCTTAGTTCATGGCTGACAAAAGCACTAAGGTTTGGCTCCACTACTACAGTAACAGTGGAAGCATTTAAAGGAACACAGATGAAAGGAGGGAAACCATTCACAATTTGTGCAATGTGCCTGATTTTTGTGTTGGCTGGCCTGGAATACTGAACAGGTGAGATTTTTCTTTTGCGCTTACAATTACAACTGTTACAAAGCTTTCTGGTTGAGAATGATTTAATGCCTCCTTTGGCACCTGAAGTTTCACTCAGGCCAAACAGTACAGAACTAGGTCATAGGAAAAGGGAATGGCTCTGTGTCTTCACAGAACCTCTTTCACCTCATGGCTGCATTCTATCTTGTGGTGTATCCTCTTCATGCAGAGTCCACGCATGTATGCTTCAGACCAATAGTCTGCAGTTGTGGTGGGTTTACCTTGGCTGGGTGCCAGGTGTCCACCAAGCTCTTCTATCACTTTCCCCCCCCCCCAACCTCTGTCAGCAGGGCAAGCGGGGAGAGAACAAGATGGAAAAAACCTCTGGGTTATGATGAAAAGAAGTTTTAATAAACAGCAGAAAAAGCAATGCCATGCACACCTGACGCAAAAGCAAACAGAGCTCTTATTCTCTACTCCCCATCCGCTGGTGGTGTCGGGCCTGTCCCGGGAAGCAGGGCTCCAGAACACGGAGTAGTTGCTCGGAGGACAAGCGTCTTCCCAACAAATGTTCCCCATCTTCCTCCTACCCTCTCCCTTTATAGTTGAGCTGACGTCATATGGTAGGGAATATGGTAGGGAATATCCTAGTGGTCCGTTCGGGTCGGCTGTGCGGATTGTATCCCCTCCCAGATCTTGCCCCCTCCCCCTCCTTTGGTGCTGTGTGAGCACTGCTGGTCATAACACAGGTGTGTTACCAACACCCTCTGGCTCCCAGTGCTGCAGCATGAGGGCTATATGGGAAAAATCAGCCCAGTCAGACCCACTACAGCAGTCACAAATAAAGGTTGGAAGCCATGGGCTTGGAAACATGCTTCAAACTGATGCAATTTTCTACTAATGCAGGGACTATAGTCATATTATTACTGAGTTTGCAGTCTGTGTTTGCTTAATTCTGTGAAATATAGCTTCTACCTGGACTTATCAAGGCACTAGACTGAGTTTACAGCGCACCTTTCCCTTAGCACTTAAGAACCTCATTGTGCTAGGTGCTATAAAAGTACAGAACAAGGAGACACTTCTGCATTTAAGATGAGAGGTGACCAATTAATGCAGTGATCTTATGAAAATAAAAATATTACAAAAATCCTGTTATGTCATCATGCTGCCCTTGGTGGAATGAGCTAAACCATGGCTTTAATTCAAGCATTTGTATCTGAACTTCCTTCTAGGTGCATCAGGGCATGTCAGTACCATGCAATGCAGAGATGTACCGGCTAGTTTCAAACATGCTGATTCTTCCAGGTAGGATTATGCTGGACTTTGCTGTACTGAGATGCTGCTTCTAAGACCTGTGGAACTATTTCAGTCAACATAGAGTCCCAAACAGGCTAAGGGCACTTAGTCCTGTTTCATGGCATGAGCCTGATGAAGTTGTTATCTTTTACACCACTGGCTTTTGTGTCAATAGACAGTGCTGCCCAGAATGAGGGAGATGAACCCTCCATTATCAGTGCCATCTCTCTGAGCAGGTGAAGAATTAACTAGAAAGCTACTTCTTTCTCAGCTTCTCTCAGGCTGCACTGTACAGCACAGACAGCTAGTCTGCCAGCAGTTAGCAGCATGCTTAACAAAAGCACTGAGCTCTGAGTTATGGCAGATAAGTTCCCAGGTAAAAAGTAATACCCTGGAAGGGTCCTGGGCTCCCTGTTCTTTAGCTATTCCTCTTCAAGAGCTTCAGCTTAATTTTCTTCTCCCATCTCCCCTTTGGGAAAGATGTGAACAGAACAGCAAACAGGATTTATTTTTTTTTTTTCCCTGTAAAAGCATTAATCTCCACTGTTGCTGTTACCCATACAAATTATAAAGAGCTGTGACAGTGCCATGGCTTGGGGAGGACTATGGCAGCGAGTGTAGCTGGGAATGGCTGACACTGGGAGCAGGGAGCTGGGTTTGTAGCCCTAATAAACTACTCTCCAAAAGGAGAAATTCATGCTCTGGAGTTGCACTGCTCATGCAACCTTGGAGGTTTATCATACAGTCATCTCTCAGCCTCAGGCCTGGCAGCCTTCCCGCCTCCTTCGCGCCGAGTAGTGTGACTTCTGCTCGCTCCGTCAGCATCCGCCGCGGGACCCGCGGCCGAGGGTCCCGCCGGGCAGCCCATGGCAGCTGGCCGCCGCCAGAGGGAGCCGTGCGTACGGACGGCCCGGGCCTTGGCCGATGGGTCGGTCCGCGCCCGGCCGCGCCGACCGAGGGCACCGGGAGCTTGGCGGGCGCGGGGGGGCTGCGCCCGCGTCAGGGCCGGGAGAGTTTCTTCGGAGGGCCTGGGTGAGAAGCAAAATGTAACTAAGCTACTCGCCTCCGCGATCTGAGCTAGGACTAGGAGGCCCGGCTCTGGGCATGAACAAACGGAATTTTAGTATGGGAAGAGGTTGTGAATGAACACCAGCCTCTAGAAGGAGCAGAGGAAAGCCACATGGCCCAGGTACTCCTGAGATATAAGGCAGTTTGAAGACTGTCAGTTTGGGGACCTTAACAGGTAGAGACAGTTTCACAGAAGAGAGAGGTTGGTGTGCTCCACATGTATTTAAATACTCTGTGTGGAAAAGAGGTGAATAGTGAATTGCCACAGCCAGCTGCTGACATCACATTATTTACAGCAGTCGAAGGTAAAGCTGTTTGTGGAGGCTTGCAGAAGGAGCTGGAGAAGCTGAGTGATGGGGTAATAAAATGGCAGATGAAATTCAGTGTCAATAAATGCAAAGTAATGCACATGGAGGAAAACAACCTTAACTATACGTTCACAGTGATGGACTCTAAATGAGCTATTACCACTCAGAAGACAGATCTGAGAATCATTACACATAATTCTTCAGAAACATCAGCTCAAAGGTAGCTGTGGTCAAAAAGACAAATGGAATGTTAGAAATTATTAGGAAAGAAATAGAGTATGTGATAAAAGACATACTTTTTGTTACCATGCAAACCTATACTATACTCACATCCTGAATACTGTCTGCAGTTCTGGTCTCTTGACAGAATAAAACAAAATGAGGCAAATGTGGAAAATATGGAACAAGAAACTTCATGAAGATTACAAGGTTCACTGGAGGGAGGGAACAATTTATTAAACAGCAGATTTAAAAGAAGCACTGTAAGTATTCAAGAGACAATGGCACTGTGGAACTCATTGCCACAGGAAATTTTGCAAGCCTAAATGTGATTAAATTAAAACAGCAACAACAATTAAATAAAGCTGTTGACATTAGGCCAAATAAAGTTGCAATTTTTTGAATGATGTAGACAGAACTACAAGCTCAGGAAATAATATAGTTTCTAGCTGGCATACAGGGCATAAAGAGATAGGGATAATCATGCTATCCCAACCTTGCTTCTAATACTCTTTTTTTTAATTGTTGGGCTGCACAGACCTTTGCTTTTAACCAGCAAGGCCATACTTATATCATTATGCAAAAGTAAATAAATATTTTGGTCCTAAGGAAAATCAATGGCAGAATTCATTGATTTAAAGACAGGGAAATCAGTTCTGCCTGTAGCTGGGTCATGTCTCACTGTGCGAAGTGTTCCATTGATTGAAGCAAGACTGCTGGCACAGCATAAGCACCTTATAACAGGTAGCTTTGAGCTACCCAGAAAGTAACAGTGGCTACAAGTGGGATTAATTTCACCTACCTTTACTGGTGTTGAGAACTAGGTGCTTATTCTTTAGGCAGCTGAGGTACTCCTTCATGTTACAGTGTTTCCACACTACCAGGTTTGCCAGAGGGAAAAAAGGACAAGATACATATTACATTCTGAGGAAAAAAAAAAGGCAACTAAAACATCAGGAGCATAATTCAGCTTGCCTGTTCTTCAGCACCTGAAATAGGAAATTAAGATGGTGGTGTTTGGACACCTTGGGGTAAAGGCATGAGCTGAGAGCTTAATTTCCCTGAGGAAAATAAATGTGATAGTGTTTGCCTTTGGGGTGTAAGAGTCCCCATACTTTTCACCTGTCTCAGTGACAGAACAAGTAAGTAAAACCCAGAAATGGTATTTACATTAGAAGCATAAATATTTCTGTCTGGTGCAAGATTATTTAGTAGGGATCCCACTTTAGGTCATTAGTGAACTGCTGCAGAACTGTAAATGTTTGGTCTAGAGAGGATTTCATCCCCTTCTAATGGAGAAAGACCTTTTGCCAGTGGAAAAACATCACTCCTCAGAACTGGGTTCTGACCACAGGAGCAAGCATGTTCTATGTTAATAGTAAGCAAAACCAAGGTAGAATACTGCAGAAGGCAATATAAATGAAAGTATACTTTAAGCTGTATGTTTCAGAAAGGCAGAAAGGAGGGGACTAGGTTTGGGGGAATCTGTTCCAGGGATATAGATTATCTCTCTCTTTTTCTTTTTCTTCTTCTTCTTTTTTTGTTAATTGCTTATGTAGCAGCTGATCTCCAGTTCTTCCCCTTTTGCTGAGTTTTTTTTTGTTTTCAGGAGAAAAGTTTACTAGATCAGAGACTTGAGCAGTAATGAAAACCTGGTATGTTTGTTCCAGAAATAATTTAAAAAGTGAAAGACACCATTTTAAAATTCTGAAAATGTCATGGTTTAGGAACATTCCAGATCTCAAGCCTTATATACCTTATTTTTTAAATGGTCAATCACTGACATTTTCTGTGGAAAAGAAATATGAATATATACTTATGTATGGATTTATAAACAGAAAGAAAAATAAAGGGCTAATCATTTTTTCAGAAGTGGGCACATAGGTCCTGCCAGTCAGCTGTTTTTTTGGTATACACAATTAATTCATATTAATTATTGTGTATTGCAGTGGTGCTTAGCAGCTGCCACTGAAATTAAAGCTCCCTTGTGTTGTATCTGCACAAACACTAAGGAAGAGGCCTTGCCTTGAAGCCATCAGTGCTTAACTAGACAAGAGAAACCATGGCAAGAAAGGGGAAATATCTCCCCTGTTTAATTTCTCTACCCTTGTGAATTCTATCCATTGCAATTACTATCCTCGTAATTTCTAAGGGAACATTTAACCAAAGCAGTGCTTGGTTAGAGATCCCTGACCAAGATAGCGTCTTGAAATGTCCCAGGGAAGTACTGTGCAGAGACCCTAGGACAATCCCCAGATCCAGAAAAGCCTCACAGATGGGGTGCTGTGCCTGTGCTGGAGCCCCTCCTCTGACCCAGGTTGGTGTGGAAGAGCTGACAGGCTGGTGTGGCTTCCACTTCCACAGCAAGCCTGTGGAGCATTGGCAGAAGAGCCATCACTCATCTTGCCTTCAGTGACAAACACACCTAAAGTGGCTTAGCTGAGGGCACATAGAGGGGCAGTGCTAGCATAAATTTCAGACCTGCCCAAATCTGCCTAATGAAGAGCTTCCAGTCCAGCAAACCTTATGTGCGAGTGTGGTCACATCTAATTCTATGTTCTTTACTATAAGGTACATGACACATTGTCACTCAGAAGAAATCATATGTTTTTGCAGTGTATGTCACTTTTGGCTACACTTATTGTTTCATTATAGTTTCTGGGTACTGTCTTTTATTTGTTAAAAAAAAAAAAAAAAAGAAGAGTTGCCATTAGCGCTCAATGTTATTTCAAAATGACAGTAACGCATGCATTAAAAATGCACAGGTAAATTAGATATTTAACATTCAGAAGGAGTTCTGGCACAGTCTGAGGGCATGAACTGTAGCCAAGAATATATGGATTCTTAAAACTGTTTCCTGTGCTAAATCACAGCATCAGCCTGTCCATACGTAATGAGGACAAGGATGATGTAAAATAATAGTATTGTTAAAATACTGTCACCTCTCCCTCCCCCACAATATTTAAAGAAATATATTGCAAAAAAATTCATAATGTATCTGGACATCTTTCTCATGTCTTTCTTTCCTTCTCATCCTGATGGAATCAGTGCTCTATATTACTCCTTAGATTCAAGAGATTATGGCAATCTTCTCTGTTTTTTCATTAGTTGAGCTGATTCTGTGCAAAAGCTGTTTAAGATTCGTGAGTAATTTTGCCTCTGCAAAGAATAGGAATGCAGCTGAAGAAAAAAAAAAAAGCAGAGATTTCCAATATTCTAGTCTGACCATGGGATACTGATGAGAAATATGCACACAATTAACTTGAAATAAAATGCAACAGTTTCTTCCTTCAAGACTGTCCCCACAAACTGAGGTGTGCCTTGCTTACTGCATCCAGACCTTTTGCAAACTCTTGTCTTGTGTAGACTGATGTTGCACAGGCATACTCCTGCTTTACTGGGTCTGTGCAGAGACATAAGCCTATTATTATAGATTTTCCTCAACCCTGAAACTTTGAGGTCTGTGGTTTCTGCGGCCAGACCTCATTGCTTCAGGCCAAAGTTTCTTCTTTTCTCATACCAGAAGACTTGCAGACTGGGCAAATCAGATTCTGTTGGTCATTGATCCTGAGGAGCTGAGGAGAAACAAATGCCCTCTCTGCCCACAGATCAGCTACATACACCATTGTGCCTGGGGCATGCTGTACAGGCGCCTGAACAACCCACCAGACCCTGGTAAATGGTGATCTTGGGATTAGATAATTCCTAGGCTCCACATCTGCCTGTAGTTCCCACTTCACACCTCTCAGTGTATGCAGGGATTGTTTTAACTGAGTCATTTTGGGCTGATTGTTGTCGATCTCACAGGAAGAAACGAACTAGTAACAGGATCCCTGCTGCAGTGGGCTTATCATGCTTAGAGGTACCAGTTACAGCAGTCCAATGTAGTGCAGTTCAGTACAATGACTTTGTGTCTCCTGATCCTCTAGACACTTAAGAAGACTGGTGTGAATGATTTGCATACCCTGGATCTGCTCAGGAGACCACCACTCCAGATGCTGCATAATACCAGCTCTTCAACACTGGGATGTGTTTGTTAAAAGTGTTTGCAAGTACACCCGTCTCCCTTCCCTCCTAGTTTTTCTGTCCTGTTTCTGCAAGGTACTTGGAGCAGGAGCATGGCATTGAACATGAGATAGTCTGAAGAAGTACCTTCAAGCTTATGTTTAGGCACACATGCTTCATTACTTGGATCAGGGCCTTAGCACTCTGCAGTAACCAACTGAACAACCCTAATGTGAAGCCAGTGCCAACTTTGAGTGGCTAAGCAACAAAACTGGCACATTATATTCATGCTATCTTCCTCATTAAGAAAGATGATTCAAATATCATTATTTCTTGAAAAGCATCCAGCCTGTGAAAATATTCGGACACTGTTGATGAAGTTACCATGGATTTCTTTTGAGACATTCAAGCTATTAAGAGCAGGAATGTTTTGTCTGAAATGCTATACAGAAATCTACTGATAGAAATAATAACTTCCTAGCTGTTGCCTTTCATCTTTTGTACGAGAGTAGAAGTTTACCATGTTCCTAATTACAGTGAATTAGATTAATTTGTTCTAGCAAATCAGGACATTCAAAGTGTGAGGATTTTCTGGAAAGGGAAGAGCAAAAAAGACTTCAGTGAGTCCAGAAGAAAAGGTGAAGATGAGCAGACATGAGTCATAAAGGAGGGATACTGTAGGTGTCCTTCATACCTCTGCTTAATGTTTTTTCTTCTTGTACAAAGGAAATTAGTAACATTGTACACAGACAGCACAATATTTTCAAAGACATAATTTATTGGAGATTCTTAAGTAATCATTCATCATTTCATATAATGGGGACAGAAGCCTTCAGGGCACCCTGGAACATTCCAGTTCTATTGATCACAAGGAGATAATTTTTACTATGTAGCCCCTCTCTAGAAAGTTTCCAAGATGACCTCTGTAACACAACTGTGACTATAGAAATAATTTTTTCAGTACCAGTTGCAAAACAAAACAAAAGAGGGACTGATGTAAAAAAGAATATATATGGCCTTTTGTTTTCATTTGCAGAAAGGTCTTCTTACAAATTTTGGTAGTGTAGAGTTGAGTGGGATGTGATACAATCTTAAGAAAGTGGAGCAGTCGCTCCCCAACCTGCAGCTAAGAGTATACATGGCACCCAGCGTAAGCAGAGTTATAGCCCCATCAATTCTTCTCCCTATAAGTCTATCCCTGGTGTAACAGCAAGAAAAAATAGAAAAATTGTACAAAAAATTATTTACTTTCACTGTATGGTCCCATGCCATTGTAAGGGTAGTGGAAATAAGAATCAGAATAAAAGTACTACTTGCTACTATAAGCCTTTGCTCTGTCTTCCTCAGGATTATGAGGAGTAACTGCGCCTTGTAGCACAATTGCAGGATCTCTCTCTGAAGCTGTCTGAGGTTTCAAATTGTTTAAATCCTTCTCCAGGTTAGGAGAAAAGTTAATACAAATATCTTGTCCTTCATTTTTATTCAAGAGAACGCTGAAACCCACATTCCTCTCACCTCTCTGAATGCAGCGAGCTCTGGGGCAGAATACAGTCACTTTTTAACAGTATCACAAATGCATAAGTAGCTGGGGTATGACAGGAGGTGACTGAAGATACAAGAATAGCATTTTAGTGGATGCCCCCTCCCCCTCTGTGTTCTAGGGAAGAATCTGTAAATTCACTGCAATTTCTTGGGAATCAAAGAGCTGCAGAGGACAAGCTGGGGAGGAGAAAGAGGTGTCACATTACAGCACCTCACAAAGGAGACTTTGAGATTCATTATTTAAGTTTTTACATTCCCACTGGGACTCAGGGAGGGATTATGACCTATCCTCACTAAGAGCAAGTTGATTTTAGTTAATACTTTCTTGATTCAGTTTCTTATGGACTGCACACACTCCCACACCCAAGCTCTCCAGCCTAGTCTACTGCTTGCAGTAGGGAATCCCAACTTCTCTGCAGCTAAGCTGCACTTGATGAGAGAGCTGCTGGTATGCTTCGTACATCACTGGGCACAGCTTCCCAAAGATGGGGATGAGAAGGTTGGGCTGTCTCTCACACAGGTGCTACTATTTTGTCATGTCACCATTTTGGCACGTTAGCATTATTAGCAAACACTGCATGGCACCATCTTCAAACAGCTGGGATTAGGCAAAGGGGAGAGAGGAGAAAGTCAGTCTGAATCAACTAAATGAGAAGGGCTAGGAGATTTGCTGTTCAGAGCCACTGACCAAAAGAGAACGTGTTGCAATTGCAAATGCTGCATCCCCAAACATAATATAACCAGTGCTTTTGGGACCAGTCAACCTTTCTGGGTTATGTGTGTTACTCAGGTAGTGCTGCCACATTTCTGACTGGAATTTCCCAGGTGGAAACACCACAAATGAGGAGCTAGACACTCCCTGAGTGTATCACAGCTCATAAGGGTGTATCTTGGAGGCAGCAAATACACTTCTTTCTCGACTGATTATGCTAAGCAAAGGTACTTGACTACCAATGTTTGTCTGAATCCCTGAAAAATATAAAATAAAGAAGGATCTTAAGGGTCACTGGTACAGCATTTACAGACAGAGGAATAAAGGATGTGCTCCAGGTACTGTGGATGGATGGCAGTCATGCTTGAACACTGTATTTCCATTCATGGCATGTGAGACACCTCAGATCATGGGAGAAACTGGAATAACAGATATATGGAATGGCATGAGATCAGCAGACATGACCTATGGGAGCTACCTGTGCAGATGGTCCTGCTATTTTTTTATTTTTTATTTTCCCAGCACCACAGAAGGATTAATTAGGTCTTAACTGGTACTTTACCTTTGTTCTGCACCTCAGCTTGTTAGTTCTTTTGATCAGCTCCCAGGCTGCTGCTGGCTGGCCATTCATCCTTGCCTTGCTGCCCAAAGACTGGTGTGTCTCAGGGCTACAGTCACTACTACCACCTCCTATTTAAACTGATTAAACTAACCCAGGTGAATTTGCCTGGCACAGACAAAGGCATGCTGACACAAACTGCTGTGCAGACTGGTTCAAAAGTGTACTTAACAGTAGGGAAAGGAAGGGGTAGGAAGAGGAGGACAGGGGACACGACAGATGAACAGCTGCAGTGGTAACATCCAGCAGCACAGCTGGATCTGAAGGAGAATGTTTGTCCATAGCCTCTGAAAGCAAGTAAACTGGAGTCTTGGGTAGTCTGGCACATCTGAGAATAAGTGCTACTTATTTCGTTAACTAAATAGGGATTTGGTATTTGTCCTTGTCTCCAGATTGTAATGTTCATAGGCTAGTGTGTGCTGTGTAATTGTTGAAAATCTGGCTACTTTATTTACTGTGTTTCACATGAGAAGACCATGATGTTGATTTCTAAGGTGAAGTAGAGGGAAGGGTAGTTCCACTACAACTTCCATCAGTCCATGAAGTGCCTTTTGTTCCAAATCCATCTGTCTAAACTCAAAATGACACAAAATTTCTGAAGAATTCAGCTTTGGAACCTATTTTGGTTTTTTCCTGATTTCTGCATTATCCTTGCTTTCCAGTGACTGCTGTATTTAAGAACACTTATGTCAAGGCATCTTGGAACTGTGTGAAGTGTAGTAGCCTAAGACAGTGGTCTTTCCAACACTTCTTTACACATTGAACTGTATTATGATGAATTGTTTCTTCACTATCCATGATACCTAATTGTATAGTCCTTTATCCAGGTTTGTGAATTTTTCATTATATTCTTTTTATATTATTTCCTTTAGGGAAATGTGGAAGTTTGGAAAGTACTGCTTAGAACTGGAGAATATTACTTTGGGTGTCTTTTAGAAAATAATAGTTTACCAAAATCAAAGTAATTTTGTAGGATGTATCAATTTCATCTACCTTGTGTGAAATTATCTCAGTCAATGTCTTGATTAAGCATTATCAAAAGAACTTTTAGCTTTAGTTTACTAGCTAAGATACACCATTTTGGCTTTGAATATTGAAAGGTCATCTCAGCCTGTCATAAAGAATTGAAATGATATGGCCAAAATGGCACTATCATATATAAATATGATCCTCTCCCCGTTTACCTGCAGCTGTGGTTACACTCTGCAAAGTGGATCTGAACATATTTTCCTCAGAAGGGAACATATAAGATAACTGCATCAGCTGAACATCCTGCCACTGGTTTGAGCTCTGATGTCACATTCTGATCAATGAATCACATCTAACATATACCAAACCAAGACATTCAAGACAATTACTAGCAGGTTTTGTAATACCCTTGAAAAGGGGATATTAATTTCCTGCCTGTCAATGCAGACATCTCTGCTGTTTCTTTGAAGTTGCTATCTATGATATTTTTGGCATGGTGTCTGATCCCACCAAGATCTGGTGGCAATTACAGAGAC